>JAFIDM010019721.1:23602-48372 GCA_023159025.1 Thereuonema tuberculata
TTGGCAGTCGACCGCGCACCCCGGTTTTTCTCGAAACGGATCCGAGAAACTGGCCCGGGGTTCTGCTGCAGTCGTCAGGGGCGCACTTCCCCTTCTCGCGTCCCGTCGAGCAATCAGCGGGACCAAACGCCGCGACCGGTCGGGAGAAACGACGGCAGGACAAGGATACAAGTAAATGCAAGAGAACTTTAATATTCAAAGATTAGGAATTTAATGTTAGGAACACAAATTCGATATGAGATTTACATGCATGACAAAAGACATTTTCATGCAGGGTGAAAACCATTTATTGCTAATTTCAACTAAATGTTAAGGAACACTTTCAAGAAAGTCAAATTTTTAGTGAAGAGCAGAAACTGTTATGCTGATTTCGAATTGAATGTATTAAGGCATTGAAAATTGTAGAAGATATCCTAGTATTGATACATTAATTGCTTAAGGAATTAAACCATTTGTTTAACTGTTTATTTTAGTCTGTAAATCATTCAGGGTCAACTTTACATCCAATAAGAGTTAGGTGATCGAGTTAAAGTAAAAGTTATAACAACCTTATAGAGTCTACATATACACATTAATAAAAGTTATGTACTCTCACTCGAACAGTATGGTACGTATGTATTCTGTGTCAAGTTAATGAAACTTATACAGTAATTGCCTTTAATGAATGACTTGAAAGACGCTCAGATTTTGAGAAAACGAAATTATTTTACATTATTAGAAAAAACGAGACGCTTTGAATTTAAAAAAAAATATAAATAAACGATTTACGAAAACTCAAAATAAAGCTGAAAATATTGGGAACAAAATAGATATCGAGTCTATCGTATCTATCTTGTGTGGACATGTTTTGAGAAGGTTAGGAAACCCATTTCATTTCGTGTCGGTTGACTCTTCTCCAACACTCACCACCCCTGACACCCACACTCAGCAGCTGCGTGAATCATGGGCTCGTAAGGAACTCCATGGCAGACATCATCACGAACTCAGCCAGCCTCATGTCGACATGGAAGCGTCGAACAGATGGCTGACGAGTGGTGAGCTGTTTGGGGAGACCGAAGGGTTCATGATCGCAATACAGGACCAAGTCATCTCCACACGCAACTACAAGAAGCACATTCTACACGATGCAAACACACATGACGACAAATGCAGGAAATGCCACACTACGCATGAGACGATCGACCACGTAATATCAGGCTGTCCCCTTCTCTCTCAAACAGACTACCTCCACCGACACAATCAGGTAGCGTCGATCGTTCATCAACAACTAGCACACAAACATTCACTTATTAAGAGCACGGTCCCGTACTACAAGTACATACCACAAAGTGTATTAGAGTCACCCTCATATAAACTATACTGGGACCGCCCCATTCACACAGACAAAACCATACATCACAACAGACCAGACATCACACTTGTTGATAAGGTCAACAAACAGACCTATCTAATTGATATTGCAGTGCCTATCAGCAAGAACATGCAGAAAACTCACGCAGACAAGATCAGTAAATACACTGATCTAGCACACGAGCTCCAGAAGCAGTGGAAGCAGGATCGAGTACGTGTTGTACCCATCGTTCTGTCTGCCACTGGTCTGGTGCCTCACACGTTGCACCACAGTCTCAGCACACTAGGACTTCACAAAATCACTTATGCACAACTGCAGAAGGCTGTGGTACTCAACACTACACGCATAGTTAGGAAATTTTTGGACACAAGCACACATCCCTAATCATTCTTGCACACATCTTTACACTTAGCAATATGTGCTTTGGTCCTTGACCCGCCATATTGTTTTTGCTGGGGAAACCCAAGGTTCGAAACATACAAACATAATAATAGTAACAAATAATTTTCAACTCTCTGCTATAAATTAATTATTAGGCCAGTCAATAAAAACATCCAACATCGCAAACGCGCATGTATCTACGATTTTTTTATATGTTGTTAGGACCCCTGAGAGTAGTTTATATCCAAGTTTGCAACCCTGAAAACCCTGTGCTACTCCCGTGGTGTTCGAAAAACTGCGGGATTCTGGCACTTGTTTCAGGTTTTGCGAAAAAACTACCGTAAGGAAGCGTTTTTCGGGTATCTTTACGCTATACTTTTGTAAAGCAAACTAAATTTGCTACAATTTGAGCCCAACCCGAGCTCTCGAGGTCTATTGGTTGCCGAGATACAGCCAGTCAAAAAGGGGCAATTATTTCCAAAAAGTGAAAAGTTATCGGGAGGGTCATTTTCCAAGACACGTACCGGCTAAACGAATGGTCATACAGACAAGTCATGAGAGAGGAATTTGTAGAGAATTGAATTATCTTCAAGATGATTCCAAAATGGTGCCCTTAGGCCTCATAGTTTCCTCAAAAACCAAAAAATAGTAAAACATCGGATTTTGGGAAAATGATGAAAACATGGTACTGAATAATGTTGGTATGGATTTCGTTAAAAAAAGTTAGCCAGTCAATATCGACACAAAAAAAGGCAAACATCGCAAACGCGCATGTCTCTACGATCTTTTAATATGTTGTTAGTACCCCTGAGAGTAGTTTTTACCCAAATTTGCAACCCTGAAACCCTGTGCTACTCCCGTGGTGCTCGAAAAACTGCGAAATTCTGGCACTTGTTCAGTTTATTCGAATTTAATGTTTGAGATGTAAAATATGGCTGCAACTAAACATATATACAAAATCATACATTGAAATATAGCACAATACATGAATACATACAGAATACATAATAATCCTGGAATACAGATGAGTCCCGCTAAGGTACTCCACAAATCTAACGATAATATGGGCGAGTACCGCTACGGGTCTCTTTATTCTGTGGCTCTCGGAATTATTTGTAGCCGTATAAGTGAGATCGAAAACTGTGTGCAATGCGTATGTGAAAAAGGGACAGCATGAAAAAGGTTACAAAATTTTTGTACTGGTGTCCTTCTATAGAAATCGTTTGTGCCAGGTCCCTGGCAGTCGGATCTATTGTTTAGTGAATAATAACCTCGGAAGCGGGAGGAGCACTAAATCAGAGGAACGCCTGCGACGCTCTGCTTCTCTCTCAAGCAACACCCATCAAAGTTCCCCAAGCAAAACTGCTCTCAAATGAATGTAACAAACGTCAACTGATCACCATGATGGGCAACCTATCAAATTCAGAGAGGCTGGGTATCGAGGTACATCAATCTCAAGAGGATGCCGATGCTGATATAGTGAGGACTGCCCTCTCCAAGAGCTCATCGTTCGACCAAGCTTTCATCATTGGGGAGGACGTCGATCTACTGGTCCTCCTCAACGGCTTAAGCTCTGAACAGACGAACGTGTACTTCCAGAAAGGCGGCAGAGGTGGGTCCAATATTCAGCAAATTCCTTCACGTGTGCAGAAATGCAGGGTCCAGGAGGGATGATTGTGTTCCTGCATGCCATCAGTGGGTGTGACACCACCTATGCCCTTTTCTGGCAAGGCAAGATGAAGTGGTGCAATGTCCTCAAACAAAACCCCCACTGGATAGACCTCGCCAGCATTTTCCTTAATCCAAACTCCGACCAGGAAGACGTAGGAAATGCTGGCGAGAAGATCTTGATGAACCTCTACGAAGGAGATGAGGAAACGCTGAACACCTTGCGATACTCAGCATTTGTAAAATCGGCAGCAACGGTCAAAGTCAACCTTGCCCGCCTCCACCCCCCCTCCCCGCCACAGAGGCAATATCATTCTTGGAGGACCTACCACCAGGTGCAAAAATGGTTGGGGGTCGACAAAAACCCATGTGACTGGGGATGAACCACCAGGGAACAAGATTTCATGCCCGTCACAATTTGCAGAAAGCCCACTCCTCACACCCTGCTTAGCATGATGGCTTGCAAATGCAAGAAAGGGTGCTTAGGGTCGTGCACTTGCACAAAGGCAGGGCTGAAGTGCTCTATCCTATGCTCCTTTTGCTAAGGGCGAAGTTGCACAATCGTCATCCCGATCGCCCTGGACGAGGAGGACGAGGTTGTGGACGACCCACACCATATGACGACCCGCCACCACCTCCAGAAACGTCGTCCCTCCCTCTCTGATCCACACTGGATGATACGCGGCCTTTCCAAAAGGACGAAACTACTGCGGGTCTAAACTACTCCAAGTTCCAAACTAGTGCGGTGTTTATGTTTGACTGTGTAAATAGTATTTTCTTGTTTAAATTTTTGTTTACGTTGTTAATTTAATTTTACGTTTATTTGTTTACTGTATGTTTCTTTGAAGCCATATGTTACATCTACAATGTTAAATTCACATTCTTGCACGTTTTTTTAACGAAATCCATGCCAACATTATTCAGTAACATGTTTTCATCATTTTCCCAAAATCCGATGAAAACTATTTTTTGGTTTTTGAGGAAACTATGAGGCCTAAAGGTACCATTTTGGAATCAACTTAAAGTTAATTCAATTCTCTACACATTCCTCTCTCATGACTTTTCTGTAGGACCATTCGTTTAGCCTGTACGTGTCTTGGAAATTGACCCTCTCGATAACTTTTCACTTTTAGGAAATAATTGCCCTTTTTTGACTGGCTGTATCTCGGCAACCAATGGACCTCGAGAGCTCGGGTTGGGCTCAAATTGTAGCAAATTTAGTTTGCTTTACAAAAGTATAGCGTGAAGATACCCGAAAAACGCTTCCTTACGGTAGTTTTTTCGCAAAACCTGAAACAAGTGCCAAAATCCCGCAGTTTTTCGAACACCACGGAAGTAGCACAGGGTTTTCAGGGTTGCAAACTTGGGTATAAACTACCCTCAGGGGTCCTAACAACATATAAAAAAATCGTAGATACATGCGCGTTTGCGATGTTTGCCTTTTTTTATGTCGATATTGACTGGCCTATATGTTGAACATCAATATTTATAAAACTAATTTACTTTGATGAATGAAAGCTTTATTGATCAACTAATTAAGAAAGCAGAAATGAACATTACAAGAAATGAATTGGTTTTTATTATTTTATAAAAGAATTTAGAATTGGCATGAAATTGAGAGATCTCGAAATCTAATGATCAAAAGCTATGGATCAAAACTATTCATCTTCGGTAACTATTAAATGCCATAACAAAGTTGTAAGGTTAATTTTAATAAGGAAATATAAAATTCAAAATAAGTATTCTAGGTAGAAGTGAAAACACATGAATGCTATAATGCCTCCAGTAAAAATAGCATTTTGACTTCTTCAACGATTGAAATCAAATAGTATGGAAATATAATTGGACTTTTAATATTATGAGAAGATAAAGATGATATAAATTGAAATAAATAATGTTTTTGCCTTTTGATAATCAAAAGGAGTTTAATAAAATTGATTAGTTAGACAGGTCTGCAAAATTTTCTTCCTTTACTACATGTTTTTCCAGGTTTTAATGCTTTCCTATGCGGCCACTCCTTTGTGTTCCAGTTATTACCCTTATCCCGACTGTTCTATTCACACAAAAAGCAAGGGTACTTGGTGTATCCTGCTTGTTGTCCAAGAAGCATGGAAAGCATTTTTAGATCACCGCATATCGTCCATCCAATATACTTTTTTTTTAATTTGGTGAGAATAAAGGCTAAATTCTCGTAACATTCTTTCAGGTACAGCCCCTAATGGCACTGAAGCATATTTGCTGCCATTATGCAGCAGCGCTGCTTTGAGGCTTCTTTTTCACGAGTCAATAAAGAGTCTCCACTCTTTCACATCATACTGTATATTAAACATCTACATCAATCCAGGGACCATCTTGAGAAAAGTATGGAACGAAATCTGTTTCTCTCTTTCTGAACTATAAGAAAGAGGTACCAGGAGCCAATAAATTCTTTTCCTTTAGCCTAGAGCGTAAGCGTTCTGTGGATTCGTTAGAAAGGCCCAAATCTCTTACTAAATCATTCAATTCCAGCTGGGAAAAAGGTTGGGGCTCGCTGCTATGTGAAGCACCGTGAAAGTCGTCGTCGTAAACGTGACTTTCGTCTTCAAAGTCTTCAGGAATGTCTTCTTGTTTCTCAGTAGGCTTAGGTGCAGATATTACTGAGCTATGAGGAATATAGCGCATTGCCGACGGGAGGTTCGATGAAATATTTCTCGCTTATTTATTAAATTGTATCCCTGCACGTTACAGGTACAGAAGTATTAGTCATCAGTACGATTTTTAGGTTCCCTCCAGATCATAGGAATTCCAAAACGTAAAGACTTTTTCGTTCCTTGTGACCATTTTCGCAATTCTTCTAAACAAGGGTAACACACTTTTTTTGGGACCCATAACTTATTGTGGTCACCAAGTTTTACACCGAAATATGCATAATATACTTTCTTCACAAAATATGTTATATTTCTTTGATGTTTCTTTACTACAATTGCCCCACAAATTTAACAAAAAGAACAGATGAATTACGACAAGCCATTGCTGCCATTTTGTAAATTTTACAGGTTAATACTTTAAATATGAAAACTAGAAAAATGAGTATTCTCATCCGATGCGGGGAAAAAAGTTTAACCTCTACAGATAACACCTTGAGAAAAATTCCAATTCTCAGCACACAAGCGTTTCACTCAAAGATCAAAATGATACAAGTGAGCAGAGAGGGGAAGCGTGGATTTGAAAAGAGGAACGAAAGGGAATGAGTCATCACCTGACTCATTTCCGGTCACACTTGATGTTTCTTGAATTCTCCTTATGATAACGGATGGTGAATCAGGGTGATTTTCCACGTAGGCTCTCGACAAATAAGAGCCATTTTAAAGTAAAATCTGTCCAAAAAAATCTTTTTTTGGACATGTTGTTACTTGAAAATTGTTTTTGTTATTCGCACCAGAGACTGCTCTAAAAGTCTCAAGTTTTCGCCAGTAATGACGACTTATGACAATAAATGTTCATCCCCTTCGCTAGTAGATTATAACACATTGGATTGGGGGCTACTAAAATCAAAATTTTCAATTTGTGAAAAAAATGTTAAGTGATGGAATTTTTTGACTATTTTTCCTGGAATTAGCATTCAAAAATCTATTCGAATCAGCAATTGTTTTTAAAAACTTTTTTGATTGCAGAGTCTTTGTTATTAATTAAATGCTGTTCAAATATTACGTAAGCATTAAAGAGGGAGAGGGGGTTAAAGCTTTGCTTGTTTTTGCTGATCAGGGTGTGGGGAATTCAGAACAATGCTTACGAAAAAAGCAGTAACTTTTCTTTCTCATATTGATTAAAAATCTAATTCCAGTTACTGTACAATTTCTCTCCAGTCGACCGTGACATTCACTATTATTTGTTTTGCCGATTACTGTACCTTCCTGGGATATCATGCCATTTTAATCGTTTAGGCTTTCGGTAAATCGTTTATTTAATATTTCTTGAAGTTATTTAAGGTCGCAATTTAATTTATTATCATATTTACTTTCTTTTTGTTGAAATAAATAAGATGGTTATAATTAATGTTCACCTATTTAAAGCATCCTGAAGCTGCAACCAATAGTCGGAGAGACACCAAAAATTATATACATACTATTCAAGGAATCTGTAAACTAAATTAGTTACAAAATCGTCCGGCAGTTGGCGCTTTTACAGCTATATGAACGGAAAACGAAAACAGAATGTCCAAAAATACATATAGTAAAACCTTATTAAGTCCTTCACCCGGATAAGTCGTCGTTTTCCTTTGGTCCCGGCAAGGTCTCATACACAATAATGTAAAATAACCCTTTTTTACCCGTCACCAAATTTAATTCTACTCCGGATAACTCGTCACCCTCAAAAATGTCCAAAAGCATCTTTCTTCTCCATTTTGCATGCCATCGTGTTGTCTTTTAAGCCCCGCCCGTTCACTTTAAAAAAGCCAATCTTTTACGGGGAATTTTCGACTATGCCTGTCACTTCATTCCTTTCCTACCCCTTCGGAGAATTTGGGTTCTTGGAATCTCGCTGCTAATCATTCAAAGCACACTTCTCGCTGCGACTCTGTCGAGTGTAGACGTTTTTCTTGACCGCTCCTGAGTGTGACTTCATTTCATAGTGAGTAAGCCTCGCTGGAAGGGCTATTTTTTCTTTTGCAATTTCATGGTTCGATTATGTTTGTAACATGCCCGGGAAACGAAAACTTACCTCGTTATCTTTTTAAAGAAAAAAAAAGACTTAATTGCACTTTTTGAAAAATCAAATGTTTCAAAAACAGCTTTTGCCAAAGAACACCGTATTCCCAGGACTACATTAAACGATATTCCTTCATCGAAACAAGTACAGTGGAACCCCGCCATTCGTCCGCCTCTCTATTCGTACAACTCGTTATTCGTACAACTTTTTCAAGTAAAATTGAACTCGCCATTCGTTCGCTTGCTCGCGATTCGGACAGCGTGACCTCGGTACTGGCCGCGCCACGCTTCGCTTCAGTTCAGTATCGTGGTAGCTTCCGTACGCTACGCATCATCCACGCAAGCTTCGTGAAATTTTATGATATTTTATTGTTATTTTTTGTTATTTTTATTAAAAATAGTGCAGCCAAGGGTCTAAAAAAGATTACTGATTCAACTAAGCCTAAAAGGAAAGCAGTGAGAACGACAATTGAATTGAAAAAAGAAATCGTTGCGAAGTTTGAAAGTGGAACTCGTGTCTCTGACCTGGCAACTCAGTATGGCATGGCGAAATCAAACATATCGTCTATACTGAAAAAGAAAGAAATAATAATAGCGGCCTATATATTTATTGTTTTCATAGTTTTTATGTATTTTAGGCTTAACATATTATTACAAAGGTTTATATAAGCAATCATCTGTGGGTCTGGAACGGATTAATCCAATTTACATTATATCTTATGTGAAAAAATGATGCGCCATTCGGACAAATCGCCATTCCAACTGCCTCCTGGAACGGATTGTGTACGAATAGCAAGATTCCACTGTAATTGAAGAAGCTGATTGCAAAGACAAAATGAAAGAGAATGAGGAAATCGAAGTTTGACGAGATCGAGAAGGTTTTAGTTTTATGGCTAAAGCAATGCCAGATCGCAAAATGTGCCGATTTCTACCGTGATTCTCAAAGAAAAGCCATGGAAATTGCTAAGGAGTTGAACATTGAAGATTTTGGCGGCAGTAATGGTTGGCTGGAACGTTTCAAAGGCTGACATTGCCTTTCTTTTAAAACGAGTAAAATGTGTTAACAATAAAAAGTGGTTTTTTTTTTTTTATTTTCCACTCATTTATTTGCAGGTATTGATTGCTGAAAGTCCTATTTTTCTTACCGAATTCTAATGGAATTTAAGAAAATACCGTATTTCAGTGGTTTTTTTTTTGGGGGGGGGGGGGGGGGGGTTCAAAAAATGCCCACTCCGCCTAAGTCGTCACTCCGCTTAAGTCGTCAAAAATGTTTGCTCCCTTGAGTGACGAATTAACGAGGTTTTACTGTATATTTCACGCAAACAGTTTCGGATGTTTCAACGAGTCATGTGATGTTTCTCAATATGTTCCTCCTAACAAATGTATGTCATTTGCAGACGACACACTGTAAACTCAACCGCTGATAGTAGGTGATCATCTGTGATAGTATAAATCGTGACACTGTCTTTTAGTTCTGCTAATATTGCAATTCCTCCATGATACGCCATATCCTTTTAGGTATCTCTACAATAAAAAATCGCATGATGTTAGATCCGGAGAATATGGTGGCCAGGCGGTAGGGGACATACGACCGATTATTCGACTTTGGTAAAGTGTTGACGCAACAAAGTTTGCACGAACCTTCCAGTATGAGGAGGTGCACCATCTTGCATAAAAGAGGTTGAATCAAGACACTGTCTCTGGGATATCACAAAGTTCTGGAGCATATCAGAATATCTAGCCGCAGTCATGGAACATGTCTGAGAACAATTAGCAGTGATTTCTTCAAAACATAAGGGCCAAGATTAAAGTTGGATTTGAACTCACATCAGACTGTAAGCTTGGGAGAACGCAGAAGCATTTTATAGAAAAGTGAGGATTTCCCTTGGTCCACAATTACGGCAATTTTGGATGTTCACTGTGCCATTCAAATAGAAGTGTGCTTCGTCGCTCCGTAGGATGTGCTATAGCCACGATGTATCAACTTCCATCCTTGCCAGAAAGGTCATCGCAAAAGTAAGTCGTTTCTCCTTGTCGCTTGGAAGCACTTCTTTTCTGTAACTGATCTTGTATTGTAAAAAAATCAATTTAGTTTCTCACGATCTTTTCAACTGTGAAGCAGGGTAGATCTAATTGTCGTGATGCGGCTCGGGCACTACCTGAATTTGCAGCATTCTCTACTGACTGCTTAACTATTGATGTGGTAACCTCTTCAATCACGTGATCACCGATGCAATTTCGTCCTCTGCCCCATTGCACACGTAAAGATCCGGTTTCATCAAATTTTATCATCATTTTTCTCACAAGTTGTGGTGAAATCGGTCCACGGCATACTTTTTTAGCCCGACGAAATTCACGAATTGCATCTATAGCATGACCATGACTTTCGAAAGAAAAATTGACCATCAACTCAAGTTCTTGTAAAGTCATCGTCATCGCGGCTGTTGCTAATAACACGTTCTCAGTTCACACCGAATATTTATAGCCCGATGTCGGCTGCGTTCCTGGTGTCTATGCAAATCAGATTGTTTTCTCTTTGCATAAAGATTAACCCTATGCAATTGGGACATTTGAACCATTTTTACAATCAAAACCGTACTATGTTGTTATAGCATTGCATGTTGATTGTTTTTCTACAATTATTTTCATTGTTGTAGCAAAAATGCGCACTCCAGCGGACGATTTTGTAACTATTTTTTTCGTTTTGTTTGCAGAATCGTTGAGCACATCCCTTGAATAGTAGGTGTAAAACTTTTGGTGTCTCTCCAGCTATTGGTTATAGGTGCAGGATGCTACAAATAGGCCAACTTTTATTACAATCATTTAATTTCCGAAGAAAAGATCCATATGTGGTTTTCTGAAGTAATTGTTCATTCTAAATTTCAACGGAATCTAAACATTCACCTTAAATCACTACACATATCGAAATTTTAAAAGCACAAAAAATACTATAAGTTATTGCTTCCACAATCTTTCTAAATTGTCAACAATGAAAAACAGTTTTCAAGAGATAAATTTGAAGATCCAGATTTCCTTTAAATCTTCAATAGTTATCAGTTTTTTGTTAGCCTTAAGCCAAACGAAAAATTTTATTAAATATATATTTCTAAAAGTTTCTATGGAAATCATTGCCATCGGTTTTTTTGAGAGGATTCGAAATTTTTCCACCGTAATGATTTACTGTTGTAATTTCTCATTCATTGCTTTTCTGACATCATATACTTTATTTATCCGATTCTTATTAATGGAAGATAAAACAGTTTTTCATTATTAATATCGGAATTTGCTATTTTTTTAAAATGCAGTTCATTTTGAAACAGGTAATTCCATTTGTTGCATCAAACTGACTTTAGGCGAATGAGAGCCTCATAAAAATAGTTTGTTTTATCTTTTAGGCTACTTAATTACCAATCTGAAAAATAGCTCAATTTAAATACTGCTTCTACTGAAATGTTTTTCAATTTCGGGTCTTTTGAACCATAAAAATTTTGAGCGAAAAGGTGAAATTGGATTTATTATTTAATAACTGTAAAAAAATATATCTTATTTCAAACAGAATAAACATAGAATTAATCTAAATTTTGATTATGTAAGGACCTAATCCTAAGATGAATCAATTTCTTCTTGTCTTTAGAACAACAAAGTCGATTTGATTATAACACTAGGAAAAAAACTATGGAATGAAATTTGAGGTCATTGATCATTTCTCTAGAGTTACATGCTCAGCCATAATGAAATCAAAGGAAAACAAAATTGATATACTAATGAAATGTCAACATTGAAACATACAAAATCTAGTTTAGTGTTGAGAATCAATACTACAAATTATTTTTAATGTCATAGTTAATACAACTCGAGTAATTTAATTTGAAATTTCTTTAAAACTTTATATGGCAATTCTTATTTATAATAAGAACTACACATCATTCTTGAGGAAAATCAACTTAAATCCAAATATAACTTATTATTTGAAAAGTCTAACATTGCATTTTGATTGGTTTGTTTCGTTGGTTGGTTGCTTGCTTAATTGATTTTTACTGACCAATTTGGGAGGTATTTCGTTTCACGTGTCCGTCCGTCCGCGTCTGTTCCCCTTTAAAAACTTCCGAACGGAACATCGGATCGCCAAACGGATTTCACCATCGTGTTCAGAGACCCTAATAATGTAGGAATGGAGTATTTTCAGCCCCTCCCCCCACCAAGTTCGAGATTTTCGGCCTTGTTTTCATTGGATTTTCGCTATTCGCATAAATGTCACAAATGCAACTGCCTTATTTCAGTTGTCAGCTATAGCGTGAGAGGCAAGTTCTCAGACTCATAGGTTGAATGTAGTCAGGTCGAATAATCCCTTATTAATAACAAATCAATTTTTTAAATTTTTTTTTTGATTATCAGAAGGCAAAAATTTTTTTTACTTCCCTTTATATCACCTTTCGTCTTCTGATAACATTGAAGTAAATATTGTATTTGCATATTCTTTCATTTCAACTGTTGAAGAAGTGAAACAGAATTTTTACAAGACGCACGAAATTTATAGGTTTCATGTATTTTCACTTTTACCTATAATACTTATTTTGAATTTTATATTTCTTTCTTAAAATTAACCTTACAGCTTTGTTATAGCATTTTAATAGTTTACGAAGATCACTAGTTTTGATCTGTAGGTTTTGATCAATAGTTTTCATTGATTACTATTTTATGACAATATCATGACATCAATATTTATAAAACTAATTTCCTTTGATGAATGTAAGCATTATTGACCAGGTAACTAAGAAAGCCAAAATAACCATTACAGGAAATTAATTGGTTTTTATGTTTTGTAAAAGAATTTAGATCATTCATCAAAGGAAATTAGTTTTATAAATATTGATGTTCAACATAATTTATTTATAGTAGAGAGATGAAACCATAATAATATTATTATTGTTTGATGTTCTGATATTGATCTTTCAATCAAACAACATATATGCTATAATTGGTTTTTAGTCTTAAGAGTCGACCGACAGGAAACGAAATGGTTTTCCTAATCTTCTGACAATATGTCCAGAGAATATGAAAAGTAAGTTGAGACTTAACATACAATGTATTTTCCAGGATTTTCAGCTTTATCTTGAGCTTTCGGAAATCTTTTTTTATAATTTTTTTTTTAATTTTTTTTTTATAAAATTCATAGATTCTAAATTTTTCTAATAATGTAAAATGATTTTGAGTAAGCTTACGAAGGCACAACGTCTCTTCCCGGTCTCTTCCCAATCACTTCCCGTTGACAACTCATGGTGCGAATCCTACAAGAAAGAATTCGCATACTGAGTTGTCACCGGGACAACTTTTTTCGTCTTTTTTAGGACTCATCAGCCAGCCAAACTCCACCGATGACAGACTTAGAAGATGGGCGAGCTTAGTCTTCCCGAGTTTCACTCCCGAGAGCGGGAACTCCCCTAACGAAATCCGAACCAAAAATTAAATAAAAAACAAAAAAACATTATTCCTCGTCCTGGAATCTGTTAGATCTCAAAAGGAATTTGAATATGGTATTAAATGCCCAAAAGCAGTGTATTTAAAATGAAAGGAAATTTAACTCAGGGTGCGAATCCTTTCTTGTAGCGTTTAGCCTTCGTTTGCTTACTCAATTCTTTGAATCATCGGGCACGTTAAATTTCCTTTAACTAGAGTGTTATATCATTTAATCTTTGCAATCAAGTTTGTACACAATTGTTTTTGATACATCTAATTAAAAAATAGCTTTAAAGCAAATTTTCTTACGAACTAAAAAGTTAATATGTCGAAAAATAAATTTAAAGTAATTCGACATTAATAGTTTCCTTTGAAATTCATCTGAGATATTGTCCGTATTTCCATTCTATAAGACCAGCCTATCAGAAAAAGTATGAATCCACATGTTTAATCCAACTCTTGATTAGTAGTGATAATTGCAGGTAAATGAGCTTTAAACAAAAATTTTTTCATATATTTTTTGCTTTCTGATGTTCAGTTGCACAATGTGACTCTGATCTTTAGTTTACGAAAACCAAGTTCACCTAAATCTCACAATCATGATCTTTCTTTATTGCACCAACTAGAATTATATCGAGTTTGAACGCTAGTTCTGCTATCTTAGTTTTGAGAAGTGGAAACGCTTCATATGTTATAAGCCTATTTCTCATTGCTTGCAGCAAACATCGTTTCCCACGCAAAGACCTCGATCTCAGATTTACGTAATTCAGCGTAGTGTTTTGAGGGGGCGCTGAAAATGAATAGTAAATAAATAATGGAAATCAATAACTTTTAATTCCATAAAATTTATTTACCGATCTTGGGTTTGTTTTCGGTTATAATTTGTTTGGTGTAATTGTTGTGGAATTTTAAAGCAAACTTTCAATAAATTTTTAATAAAAAAATATATAACTTATATACGATTTAATCCACTACGTTTATATTTTGATTCATTGTAATACATATCCAATTCAAAATCGTGCAGATATATCTAGTTTTTATTTTCTCTTTTGTGCTCAATAACAATTGTAAATATTATTTAAATATTTCCGTTTCCGGAATGCTGTTGGTTGTCGATATGTTGCCCATCGGTTTTTTGAGGGGTCATGTCACGAAGTTCTTTTTTTATCAGAGAAGCACTAGTGAAGAATGATGAAAACAGAGTTGTGGGTGGTGATAAAATTAAGAGTTGGGAAGACATGTTGAACTGTGAATGATCTCTAGTGAATTAACTTAATTGCAAACAAATGCCTTTGAAATGTGGTACAACTGATCGCTAAATTAACGATTTTAACCTTCAAAAAGAGTTCTACAGAGACAGCGAAGGTCGGGGATTTTTTTTCACCCTCAATTCTCTTTCAGACGACTTTTATGATGCATCAAATGCTCCAACGAATTTGTACCAAATTTGTTTCCTCTGATAGGGGGGGAAGGAAAGGCAGCTGAATGTTAGGAATGCGTTCGGTGGAAGCTGATCTCAACCTAAGTCTGCTGTTCAAGAAAAGGGGTTAATTCCCACGACCCGATGGTCTGAAATAGGATACTCTAATTAAAAAGCTTATCTAAATATCATTTATCAGCTGTTTCGAAGGAAGGATGATGAACAAATCTGAGGAAACTGGATACTTATAAGTCTGGAAGAGAAAGGAAGCATGTTTCACGTAAGATAGCAGAAACTGTGGTAAATTATTCAGTTTATTGTTAATAAAATAAAGATAGTAATTATAAAGGCTTTGAATATATTTTTTAAAAGTTAAGTTATATGTTTAAAATCAAAGTAATGAATTAATTACGCTATCGACCGAACTTTCTGCGGGAATACCGGAAGTGAAGTTAATAAGAAGTTTTGGTTAATATAGGAACGGCAAAACAATCGTGCAGATATGCTTAGAGCCAAGGGAAAACAGACGTGTCGACATGATGCCGGGAGATTAGCCCTACCTATCAAGTTATCAGATTTAATATCTGTTGAAGCTGAATTAGCTTCAGGTGGCATCGGAATCATTAAAAGTCAAAGTAATAATAGTGGGTTTTAAATTAAATGATTTTGTGTTTCGTCGAAGCAATATTCCGAAACAATATGGCGTCCGTGTATTGGAACGGATGGAAACCAGTCTTAGAAGGCGATTACATTTGGCAGGCACTACCAATGTATCATCGCAGAACAACTTACATAAAATGAGCAGTAATATGTATGAATGGAATCAACTTATCCTGTGAGTTTAAATCTACTTATGAATCCAGGGACATAGCTTGTTACGCGCAAAAGGTTCGAACGTGCAAAAGAAGATTAGCCTACCTCGTGAAGTTAAAATAAGAAGACGGCTTGGACTAAATTAATACTAAATAGGAATAATTCCTCCACATAGTGAAACTATTAAATGTTTAGATCTAGCGCAGATAAATTAAATGAATTCAACCTATCGAAAAAGCGGATGTGAATCTTAGTTTAGGTTACATCAAACAACCTTATTTCAGCATCGATAAGGGGAGATTAATTATCGAACAAAATAAAAGTGCGAATAGTTTTAAGCAGTGAGAATTGAATATTTACGTTATCTAATTATAACACTAAATAGCCGTTAGAATTAAATTTAACCCGTGCTATAATTGGAAAGGTTGAATGAGTATCAATGAATATATTGATCGTGAATAAAGTAAAATGAATTATTAACTGTAAATAATTCACTGATATATGCAAACGAATGCTAGATCGTACTAGATGAAATAGCAAATAATTCTCATGCAAGTGAAAGAGGGCTTAATGTTAGATAAGTTAATACTAGATGAAAAAGCCGAATTATTTTCATACAAGTAAAAGAGTTAATGATAATTAATAATAAGTCAAAGTTCTAAGACAATGATCATAATAATTATAAAAGGCAAATTAAATTGTAGGATTTGAAAGGAATCAGAACTTAGTTCACACTAGGTGAAGCCAATCGAATGATTAAACTTTTCGGCCTTGCGATCAGCATTGTGAAAACTGACTGTTAACGCATTAGAAGCAAGGGACAAAAAAGATAAATGCTTGAACTTATAGACTTTAAAGAGTAAGTGAATGTAAAATAGAAATCCATGAGAATAGAATTTGTAAATTGTGTTATTATATGTTTATAAAGCAAAGGAAAAAAAACCTCTAAGTTTCCACTCTCCTTTATTTTACAACTTTAATGCTCATTTGTAAATACAAAATAGTATACACCTCTGCAAAACCAGTATTTAAAATGGAATACTAAATAATAACAACTAATCCATTTAAGGTTTTTCATTTGGTAATAAATTCCATAATAGAAACAATTGCAATTATTGGAATCGTCTGATCCATGCATATCGCTGCTGGAATGAGCGTCCACACTGGTAGCATAGCAGCAATTGGACTCTTTGATTCATTGTGTAGAAACTTCTTAGGATACTAATCCACTATTGTCCATCAGGAGCGGCTGCAAGGGGATGATCCTGCTTTTGCTCTAACATATCTGACCAGATTGGAAGATGTCTGACCAGGCAACACTTTGTGTGGAATTGGGAGTCTTCACCCAAACAGATGCAATTAAACTTCAGGAGCACCACATGTTGTTCTGTAAATCCCATCCTATATCCCGCTCCTAACTCATTTCTATATAAACTGAAAGCGTGGATCAGCATCGTTTTATAAATATTTACAACCAAAATCACTATATTAATGTATTTTGTTAGCTATATTGATAAACAATGCTACTTACATATATTATATACATTACATTATTTACATTTACAAGAAATGTCAATATGTTCTCTGTCAATAACTCTTCATAATATATTTCTCTTTTTATTATTTTCTTATTTTTATTTATTTATTCAGAATAAAAAGTGTTAATTTTTTTTTTTTAGAATTTTGAAGTTATTATTCTGAATTCGGTCGAACTCTTTCATTTTTCAGGATTTTTTTTTTGGCAATCTTTCTTAATAGTCTTGCCTTATCAGCTGTATGTTAAACGAGAAACAGATGTCCATTCTCTTTTGCTTTAGTGTTTATCTTTGTTGTTGCTTGCTTTAAGTTTAATATTCAATCTTATCCTAGTTATAATGCATAAAACATTGAAACTTATTTTCAATTACTATAAATTTTTAGAAATAGGAAGGGAGAGTCATTAATTAAAGGCATTTTTGGTGTAAGTTAACAAAGTTGACACAGAGACAACATACCAGTATGTACCTTACTTTTTTATGTAATCAATATTCTATCCAACGAAATTCTATAACCTTGTCGGAAGCTTTTCGAGCCCATCAAAAAAAATGAGATTGTGGAAATGTATGCAGCCAAGATTGCACCGCTTCGAATACATCCGAATCATTAGAAAATTTCCTGTTTCTTTAAATTCCAAAAGAGATAATAATCCGATGGAGTTAACTGCGGATTATACAGTGGATGTTCCAACAATACTGACGGGTATTCGTCCAAACAGTTCTGGCTGGCATCCGTCGTGGCATCGTGATTTGCCTTTAATTTCTTTGGTACCTGCTTGTGCAAACTATTCTGTATACAAGATCATTCTTTACATTGTTCTAATATCCAGCCATGGCGTATGTTAAATTCGACAGCTATGTCAATTGTGATTCTTCTTGTTTCCGATGACGGTGCACTTCGACAGAGGGACGGCCAACTTTGATACTACATTGCGCTTGTACGGATGGAAGGATTGCCAACACGACCACATACGTGCTGCTAACACTGCTTTGAACTATCATCCAGGAAAGTTCACAGAAACATCATTTTCATGTCTATTTTACCGAAATTTCTTTAATTCGTATGTGTGGTGAGTGTTGGTGGCAAGGAAGACGAGTACTGGAGCCCACTAAAGTATAGACAAACAGAGAGAATGAATGGTGGGAGAAGTGCAGGGAAATGGCAGTATCCCGAGACATCCTACACAACGCGAAACGTCAACCATTACGAATCCTAAATGATAATCGAATCCATGTACTCAGAGGTGGAAAGGCCAATGTCATCATGACAAGGCCAACCGTTAGATCTAAATTAATTTTAATTAATGTTTTTCTCTCATGCGTGAGGTGTGAAATTTAAACAATTATTTACGTAGGGTTTCTTTCCTCATTTCCATTAAATTTTTCAATATAGAAACGCCCCCTAATAAGCGATAATTGCGTTCCTAAAAAAAAAACCCACTTCACAGAATTTTGGACCCTAACAGTAACGGTCCTAAGTGAAAGTAAAAAAAAATTATTTACTTTTTCAAGCATCTTAACGTAAATATTCAAAAACAATATAACTTAAAATAAACAAACATAATAAGTAAACGGCGTTTGAATAAAAATACACACACATTTAAAATTTTTTAAAAACATCTATTTAAAACAATAAAACACAATTAATTTCGAGAGTATGACCATCTGTCTTTGTCAAGTGCAATAGTTACATTGGTGCTCTCATTTTTATACAAATACTAAAAATTACATCCACATATTGAAATTGAGGCTGAGCATTGCTCATAATTCTAAACCAACCATAATATTACAATTTAAACCAATAACAACAGTGTTATCAGAACACTAAGTATACAATAAAAAATAAGATAAATAAATATTAATAAATGCTTTATTTTACCTTGTAAAATATTGAAGTTTGTTTGTGAAAGTGGGGATTTAAAGATTGCTGATATAAAATTAAGTTTTATCTTTTGTTTGTCCTCTCTTTACTGAGTAAAAACGAATCAGGTGATGTGGATGAGGGTGGGTTTTTTTTTCTTAGAAAAAGAATCCAGCTTTGTGCTGGTGTGCCCCTGATATTTCATACTTTCTTTTCATACACTAAGTCCCTACTTAGTCCTTACTTTTCATACACTTGCTTATATGTAAAAAATTCGCTCGAATGCCTTGTATGGAAGTCCTGCTATGTCAGACATTAAAATCATTAACTGTTTTTCAATCCCATATAAACTTCAGAGAATTTATGTAAGTTAATTAATTATTTATTTATTTATTTTCTCTTTCCCATGATCTGTTTTCTTGTTTAAAGATTTATTCATATTTTATGTTAGTTAGAAATATAAGTTAGGTGGCGCAGTATATTTGGCGTGACGCTAATTTTATCGATCTTAAAAGCGACTTTTCTCTAATAAATTTGATATTATTTTGCGAGATACAAAACTAAGGAAGTAGTAATCATCTAAGTTACATTGTAATATCAATAAAAAGGAAGTAAGTACTCTTGATTTTCAGAAAGTGATGCACGAGTTGTGTCAATGTTAGGCCTAACATAATGTTACGGAAATCAAAGCAAGTTAGCAGCGATGTAGCAGCTACATCAATACAGGAATTGAATTTCAATGAAATGATAACTGAAGTGAAAAATATAATCCAACCAATTGTTAATAAGAGAGCTGTGAATCAAACAGAACTTCAGAAATTAGAATTGCTTCTGCAACGCCTTAGTGAAGAACAACTAGGAGTTTTGGAAAAGTACTCAGCTATTCAGGAGAAAGTTATTGATCTACAGAATGAAAAGGAAAAAAAATTCAATGATTTACTTATGCTGATATTGCTCGTCAAAAATTGAACTTACGGCAGGAAAAGCAAAAGAAAGAATTGAGTAAAAATAATAAAGAAGAAATTGTATTGAAACCTGAAAGTGAAGCCCAAGAACAGGAAGATATCTGTACAGTGAGAACAAAACTGATGAAGATCCTTTCGCCCAAAACGAATGATTTAAACATTGAAAAATGTAATGTACTCAGTGATGGAAGAATAAAACTATCTCTAACAAATGACTCTCAGATCCAAAAAATAAAGGACTTAGTAGAAAATAAAGATCTAGAAAGCTTTAGCTATAAGGTTGAAAAGAAGAAAAAATTTCTGCCGTTAATTGAAATTCAACATGTTGACAGTATCTTATCCAAAGAAGAGGTGCATGAACATCTACTAGGACAAAATGATTCCATTGTTCTATGTGTTAAAGAAGGACAAACATTTGAACTTTTATTCTCCTTTTCTGGTAAGAAAGACTCAAAATCAGAAAAAAACATGGATAGCGAAAGTCTCTCCTGAATTGAGATATAGACTAGTCACTGCTAGAAGAGTGTTTGTTGGATTAAAATCTTGTCCTGTTTTTGACAAAATTAATATAAAACAATGTTACAACTGTGGTAAGTATGGGTATTTGGCAAAATTCTGTAACCCAGTCCAACCTGCTTGCACTCACTGTGGTGAAGAAGGTCATTGTTATAAGGAGTGTAAAGTAAAACAGACAAATTCTAATATCAAATGTGTTAATTGTATCAGATGGTCTAATAGATTCAATGTAATTAATGTAGATATAAATCATAAAGCTACAGATCCAAATTGCCCAACTACCTTGAAGGTAAAACAGAAATTCATTGCTAAGATTATGGGAAATATGGATACAACTTGTGATTTAAATGTGATACAATTAAATATGCATCACTGCAGAGCGGTGACATGCAATTTGGTTAAATTCTTAAATGATAATAAATTTGATGTAGCTCTGTTACAAGAACCTTATACTTATAATGACAAAGTTGTTGGTTTCCCATCACATTATAGAATAATCCATTGTACTATTAGTAAACCTTTCACATGTATTCTTATTTGTAATCCTCAATTATCTGTTGTATTTTTAAAACATATGAGTAATGAGTGGTGCACAACTATTTCTGTCATGTTGGATAAAATAATATATTTCTCTTAAATCTATTGTAAACCTTCAGTTGACATTGTAGACACTGTAAATGACTTAAAAACGCTTTTAGGCAACATTTCTAAAAACAGCTTTATAATTGGAGTTGATTCAAATGCTAGAAGCACATCATGGTATGATAGGATTGACAATGACAGGGGTAGGACTTTTGAAGAATATATAATAACCCAACAGTTAAATATCATAAATGATAAAGAAGGCCCTACTTATATATCACCAATGGGGGAGAGTACAATTGCTCTCACCTTGGCAGGAAATTATTCCATGAAATTAATAAAATTTTGGGAAATTATGGAAGAAGAAATGTGCTCTGATCATGCTGCTATTAAATTTGTATTAAATACAAACCTAACTAGATATGAAACCACTGACAGAAACTATAATCTAAAAAAAGCAAACTGGAATATTTTTCAAGACCAGCTAAGAAGTAAAATTGATACACTGCGCATACATCAGGATTTAACCAACTCAAATGATATTGATCAGTATACTTACCAACTAACAAAAATAATTAAAGATGCAGCAGATTTATCAATTCAGAAAAAGAAACCAGGTAGAAAAGCTGTCCCATGGTGGACTTCTGAATTAACCACATTATGTAAACAAGTCAACAGATCCAGGAGACGCTTTCAAAGACAAACAAATCCTGACCTTAGAGCTAGTAGAGAGATTGAATACAGACTTCTAAAAAAGGAATATATGTTTGAACTTAATAGGACAAAAATAGCTTCTTGGAAAACATACTGTACTACTGATGGTAACCAGAAGCCATGGAAAAACATTTATAAAATTTTAACTAGAAGTAGATATAACAACTGTGTTGCTGTTAGTACATCAAAAAACCATAATGTCAGAGATATAATTAGTGATGTAGTAAAAAACATGTTCCCTCAGGACAATCTTGCAACAGAAAGTAACATCCATCATACAATTCGTCATGCGTCTAATGAAATTCTTAATCTTGATACCAATTTTAATGAGATTACAAAAACAGAACTTAAAGAAGCTGTGTTTTCTATCCACCCTGGAAAAGCACCTGGAGAGGATGGACTATATGCCGAATTATATAGAAAAGGTTATCATATAATTGAAGATAATTTACTTAGGTTATATAGTGCTTGTTTAACTGATTCATATTTTCCAAAACAGTGGAAATCAGCTAAAGTCATGTTAATCAAAAAAGCTATGACTGAAACGAATAATGAAAAATACCGTCCAATTAGCCTTCTACCAGTTGGAGCAAAAATATTGGAAAAAATTATTGCTACAAGAATGATGTGGCATGCCTCGATTAACAGTTGGATATCTGAAAGGCAATATGGCTTTATAAAAGGAAAATCTGCTGAACAAGCTATATATGACTTAACTGATTTTATTCAAAAAGGCTTTCAAAGAAAGGAATTCACTGCGGCTATCTTTCTTGATATTCAGGGAGCCTTTGATAATGCCTGGCATCCCAGCATTATTTATGAATTGATACAATTGAAATGCCCTGGTTATTTAATAAAACTTATCTGCTCATATTTAAAAGATAGGAAAATAACTGTAAATTCACAAAACATAATAGTTGAAAGGCAGTTAACAAAATCATGCCCACAGGGTGGGATTTTGTCCTCGTTATTATGGAATATTATTATAAATAAGGCACTGAACTTATTTAGTGATGATAGTGTTAAGATTACGGCTTATGCTGACGATTTGGTGATTGCTTATCAAGACTCCAGTAGAATAAATATATCTAATAAACTGAATGAAGCAATAGGAAAGCTTCTTGACTTGAGTTATTGTAATAAACTAAACTTCAGTCATGCAAAAACTAAGGCAATATTATTCACAAAAAAATATAAATATAATTACCCATATATTGTAATAAATGGTAAAGAAATTGAATGAATTGATTCTATGAAGTATTTGGGTGTATTTTTTTATAGAAAATTAAATTTTAAAAAACATTTAAATTATATTTTATCTAAAGCCAAACAAATAGGCAATCAATTAATAAGATGTGGATGTAATACTTGGGGTTTGAATTCTAAATCTGTAAAAACCATTTATAAAGGAGCTATACAACCTATTATACTCTATGGTGCGGCAGCTTGGGGTGCTGTTATCTACAATCAAAGTATTATAGATAAAATATTAAGTGTACAAAGATCTTTTGCATTACGTATTGCAAAAACCTGTAAGACGGTATCAACTAATGCACTTTTGGTTATTACAAGACTCCAACCTCTTCCTTTGGCAATTCAATATAAAGTCATTGATTTCTTTTTAAAAACAGGAAATATAAGAGATGCTCACCAAGCACTAATTTGGGAAACAGGCAATAACATGATTCCAAGAGAAACTGCTATGACTAATAATATCTTTCCACCATTACGATCAGTACCAAATGTAGTATTGGATGGTTTAGATCCAAATACATATAATGCAGATATTAATATCTTTACTGATGGGAGTAAATCTAATATGGGAGTTGGTGCTAGTGTAGTAATTATAGTACACAAGTATCCAACTTCCATAGAGTATTGTTTTAGATACAAATTCCCTTGTTACACCTCTATATTCCAAGCAGAACTGTCTGCAATTAAATTTGCTGTCGAATGGTCTACAAAGTTACAAAATAAAACTCTTAAAATTAATCTGTTTAGTGACTCAAAATCTTCCCTTCAGACACTCCTAAATATAAATAGTAAGCTAAAAGATGTATAGGAAATTCATAAATTACTCTGTATAGATAATAATATAACCTTTTACTATGTCCCAGGACATTTGGGATATGAAGGGAATGAAAAAGCTGATAAAGAGGCAAAAATTGCAGTTACCGATAACAACTTGGAAATTACTTATCAGCCATTCCCCACTAAACTTGCTCTGTCCAATGTTCAGTCATTACTATATGAGAAATGGAATGAGAGATGGAAACAATCTACCAAGGGTCTTTCAACTAAAAAATTCTTCCAAACTATTTATCACCCATTTACTTCACCTATAGATAATTTTAATTTTGCTATGGGTCAAATTCTTACAGGACATGGAAATTTTAATGCTTATCTAGCCAAATTTAATCTTTCAAATAGTGCCTTTTGTGAATGTGGAGAATTGGATACAATTGAGCATGTCCTTTTCAATTGTATAAAATTTGATTATGAGAGACAAATATTACTTCTAAATCTATATTACTAAATCTTTTATTTCTCTGTCTGTCTGTCTGTCTTTCTGTCTGTCGCAATTTTTTTAGAGAATGGAAAATAGAAATAATTTTAACAATGAAACATCCGCGACAGGAATCGAACCTGCAACCTTCTGATCCGAAGACAGATGCCTTATCCATTAGGCCAAAGGGACTACAACACTCCTCATATGGTTTTTTGACTTATATCTCCTTTCCTTTCCCCCACCAATAAGGAATGTATTCAATCTTTTTTTTGAATCTCAAGATTGTTTATTTATTTCACATCAGTCAGTT
>JAFIDM010019721.1:55081-73372 GCA_023159025.1 Thereuonema tuberculata
CATGGATGGGCGGCAAATTCGAATGGAGCCGAACCTTCGAATTTCATTACTGCGCTTTATATAGCAAATTCAGGGAATTTGCGTTCGTAGGATAACCCCATGGCGAAGAGGTTTAATCCAGGGTAAAGTTCGGATGGGCCTACTAAAATGGAACACGGCCTTCCATGATTCTTAGCAAGTAGTGATCCACAGCCTAGCTTCGACGCATAGAAAAGACAAGGTAGGAAATATCCTCTTTTGCTTATCAAGTGTTCATTCCGAAAAAGATGTCGCATAAAGCAAGGAATTTTCTTTCCGTTGAAGAGAAGATTTAAGATTTCTACATATGGACTGTTAGGGTCAAATTTCTCGTGATCGAGAAAGTATTAATGTTTTTAAGTTTGATGTATAACATAATGATGTATTTAGATTAGAGTTACAGGATTTTCTGATGTGAGATTAAGTTGAATTCTCTTGATTTAAAGATTTGTCAGAATAAGAATTGTTTAAATTGTAATTCAACAAAATGTTGTAACCAGGGGTTACGTGAATTAAGTTTTATTGATTGTGTAGTTTTTCCAGGAATTCCTAATATGAGATTAGAGTGAAATTTAACTAAATAAGAATTAGGAAATGTGATTCGTTTGAATACTGTAACCAGGGGTTACGTTAATTGAATTTTAGTTAAATGAAATAAGTCGTCATTTTATCATAAGGAAGAATAAGATATGTAATGGTATTGTAGTTTACATGGACTAGTAATTTTGAGATAATTTCTAGATAGATAAATTATACTTCATATGTAATTTATGATGATTTCTTGAACGTTAATGTTCAAATGATTTAGAGGTTGTTTTAGATTTCAAACTATGAGCAACTTTGTTGTTTAAATGAAAGTAATTTTTACCTAAAGTATTTTGATGAATACTCGTTAAAAGTTTGTTAAGATTCATTTGCAGATTGATCATGTTTTACATTAGATATATTAAGTGAATATATTTGAATTACTTTAAGAGTCTAGTAGAATGTTACCTGTATTTGCTTGTTGCTAAACGATTATAAAGTTTGTTTTTGTTTGGACAAAATGTGTGTTCTCATTTTGATTCACATGCTAACTTAATACTCTGCTAAATCATTTAAATTTCTATTACTGTCGTTATGGGCCCTTTGAGATCTATTTTGACATTTTAGATTTTCAACAGTAACAAGTAATTACTGTTTTTAATTGATAGATCTCTTGAGTAATCGTGTCAGCCATATATGTTTGGTCAAAAGGCCATTGTAAGCCTAATGCTGGAGCTAGGTTTAAATCATTTGTGGTACAGAGCTTTTCGCAGTTACAATTCGCTGGATCGCGGATCGTGTCAGCAAGTGAAGATCAGGGTTTTTCATATAAGTCAGGTTGTGTCTATACCGGGAAGGTATAGACGTAGGATTGCTCAGGGTTACACCGTCGAGACGACGAGACTAAAGAACGTGTTATTTAGTAAACGTGTTCCAATCATCAATATTAGAGTTAGATGTGTTCTGTAGTATCAAGGTAGGACAAACTCTTTTATTAAAAGATCAAGGATAAAGAATCGCCCGATATGATGTAAAGGAACTGATGAACATTATTCGATAGCTTAAGTAAACATGTTATTGTGATTCGTGTGTTCGAAAGTTGAAAGTGAAGACATTAGAACTTATTCTATTATTCACTAATTCATGTAAACTCTTTAAAGATCTATTACAGATAAATGTAAAATTCAATTGATTAATGTAAACGAATTGCCAAGGTTGATGTGTATTTTATGGTTAGGTTATCAATTTCGTGTTTTGTCATCTGATAATCATTCACGGTTTTTTTAATAGATGATCAGTTAAGAATTGATAAGAATTATCAATTAAAGGAGTTTTGAATTGCAATTTGATTTACTGAAATATAATATTTCAAAAGGGTTTTATAGAATTTAGCATTGTAAATATTATTAATATAACCAAGGGTTATTTACTTTAGAGGATTGAAGTTAAGGAAACTGTTGTTGCTAAACTTTAGGGCCATATTTTTTTATGATTAATTTTGCTAGTGCATATACAGTTCAAATGCATATGTATTTTGATGTGTAGTTTTATCATATAAAGTTTTGTTACATTACGATGTGTCATTTTGAATTATTCGAGGAAAATCCTCTGTATTTATTTCATTCAAGCTATCAATTAAAAATAATAATAAGGCTTGCTTAAAATAAGTCTTGGCCTAATTTAGACTGAATATAATTTTTTTATATAAAGCCAAACGAAAATCTTACTTCTCTAAAACCGAATCATTATGGCAATGTTAAGACCATCATCTACTAAAATATCATCTACTAAAAGAAAAGGGCCATTGCGATTACTGGCAACAAATTACATAAGAAATTAACTACCGAAAATAGTTGAAACTGAAATAACTGAAAAATGTCGCTAACAGAAGATATCTGTTATTTCTTAAATACTATGAGAAAGGAATATTTCCCTTCGCATTGTATGCAAGAATCTTGCCCATAAGTCCTGATATGAAACCAAAATGAGCGCGCATTTCCTGTCTTTTAAAATTTTTTTGCCAATGTCAGCCTTGGTTCGTTTCGATGGATGGAGAAGTAACTGATTTATTAATGATTCCGAATTTATGTAATCTTGCAAATGGTCCCTAATTTTTCAAACTTGTTGCAACAATAAAAACCCATCTAATAGGAGGACTTCCTGTAAACTCGTTTTCGGATCAATAACGACCACCTAATTCCGTAATATATTCCTTTGCTCATGATACAGTAAAGAAAAATTAAATATAATGATAAAATATCATAGTATAATATCATGATATATCAAATATGAAATATCATACTATTCTATAATGCAGTGAGGACATATAAATAAATTTACCTTTACTGTCTGAAGCCAAAATTTAATTATGGCTTGCAGCATATCGGCATTTATTCGTCTTACATGTAACGTTATTTGATCTTTTAAAGGAATATCAGGAATATGTTCTTGATATACAATGCTTTTCAAGTAGCTCCACAGCCAGAAATCGCAAGGATTCAGATCAGGGAACCTCAGAGGCCAACTCATGGGAAATGCGCTACAAATTACTCCAGTGTCTGTGAAATGTTGACGCAGGACATCCTTCACCCGACGTCCGATGTGTGGTGGCGCACCATCTTGCATGAAAATCAAAGAATCGATAGAATTTCTAAGCTGCAGTTGAGGTATTGCAAAGATCTCGAGCATATCGGCATACCTGTCGGAATTGACAGAACAAGTCACTAGTCCATTTCTACCAATTTCTTCAGAAAAGTACGGGCCGATGATAAAAGAAGCAGAGAACCCATTCCAAGCTATGACTTTGGGCGAATGTAAGAGGATCTCTTGACCAACGTGTGGATTTGTATCAATCCAAATACGGCAGTTGTGTGTGTTGATATCACCGTGCATATGGAAGTGAGCTTCATCGCTCCATAATATCCGCCACGGCCACTCGTCATCCAGTTCCATTCGAGCCAAAAATCTCAAAGCAAACTCTAATCGGGTATTTCTGTCTCCTGCGAGCAATTCTTGAACGGGTGTTATCTTATACGGATAAAATTTCAGAATCTCACGCAATATCTTCTGCTCCGCCGACAACGGGATGTGTGTTTGTCGTGATATTAAACGTGCACTGCGGGTACCCTGCTTATTAGCTATCGCCTGAACCTGAACGGCAGTTGCAACTTCTTCAACTTGTTACTGATTGATTCGTTTACGTCCTCGGCCTGGTTGCACACCAAGAGTTCCTGTTCTTTCAAATCTTTAAACCATTCTTCATAAGTTAGTTATGGACATCGGTCCTCTACATAACTGTTTTAACCGCCTGTATTCACGAAGAGCAGCATTGTCATTTTCATCCCGCGGATAAAACAGCTTGACTAATAAGGCAAGATCACATAATAACAACGCCATAGACGGGCGACTTCTTGCAGAATGACTAGAATTCCCGCAACCCCTCCTTTTATCTCGATATCGTGTCACAATGTACCCTTATATGCAAATTTCATGATGCATTTTTCGACCGCAGCACCAGAATTTCCCCTATTGGCGTTGTTTGGTACTAATTTTTTTTTCTTGACAATCGAAACCGCATACTTTAATGTGTATGGTGGCTAAATTTTGTTAAATTTCGTCCAGTACCTAATATGCTACAGGACTCCGAACACCAGCTATTTCTTGATAACACGGTATATGAGGATCTGATGATTTTGTTGTTGGCCTTACTGCATGCATCTTAAGATACTTCCATCAAATATAAGCCCTTGGAAGTGTCTACAGATTGCATAATCTGGTCATCTTAACATTTATGTATCTATTGCACGTTAAGCAAGATAAATAAAAAAAAAAATTACTTAACAGAAGGAATTGAGGAAGTGGGCATAATTCATTTAAACAATTCCTTTAAATTTACTTGAGCACAAACAAAGTCATGTAAGTGCTGCTCAGTCAAGTTTAATAATTGATTCTGGCAAGACTTCCTTTTTGGAATTACAATTGGTAAACACATGATGATGATAATATTTCCTCGTTTAAGATTGATGAAGCAATAATGCAACATTCCAAAAATTATATGATTGAAATTGAATGGTTGTCATGAATTATAATCACTGCAGAATTCTCTTCCAACAGTTATCGTTGCATACATTAATTGAGATGGTGACAACATTGGCTTACAAATAAAGTGTTATTTCAAATCTATACTTTTAATTACCTGCCCCCCCCCCAATACTTTCTTCAACCTGGCATGCATTAGAAATTGTATGTTTTTTTGCGATGACTCACAGCATCCATTTTTGTGCATTGTAGTGATAAAGACTTACGTGTGCATTTTCTGAGGCAAAAATGAAAATAGTTGTAATACCAACCAAGATTGGGATTGTATACAGCTATATTGATGAGAAGACAATTTTATCGACATCAGCAAGCTTAGCACACAAGACTGCAAATATATCTATCGATTCGATAATATTTTTTACCCTGTAATTAGCAGCCGTCCAAGTCGTTGAAAAACGTTTACTGCTATTTTTATTTCAGAAATGCATGCCATTTTGATGCCTGATCTTTTAAAATATTTTGAATGACTAGAATCCTGTTGATGCAACACTCGATGTTGTCTCTTGAAGCAACATCAAGACCCAAAGGCTTTGTGGTGGCATGGGCCTTCATTTCTTTTTTAAGACAACACATATTTTATTACAAGAAAGAAAATCTATCAATGGATCGTTCTCTGGAAATGATTGAATTTATGAAACTTGATGTAATATAAGTGTTAAATATTTTTTTAAAGAATTTTTTATTACCATACTTTAAATTGGGACTGAAATATAATTTTTAAATAACTGAGAATTTTTTGTTATTAAAAAATTGTTGTAAAAATAATATTTTGCTGCCTAATATAGCAGTAATTTCGTTGTAACTCAGCTAAATTAACTACTTTTAATATTAGAAATAGTCTTAAAAGTATTTTCGTAAAAAGTATTGGTAACTGTATTGGGTTCAGATTTTATTCTGTGTTACATTTCTTATCAAGAAATACAGTAGTGTATTTTTATTAATTAATGAAAGTGAGCAGCTTGTTTTGTAATCGACTCCGTCACACATAACGATTTTAATCACTGAAGAGCCTTAATCATCGAAAAAGTTACAAAAGTCGCTACTAGATGTTCGCTAGTTTACTACGCTATGTGATTGCCTTGGGCGAGGAAACAGCGGAAAAAGAAGGAGTGTCTACAACAATCGTTAGTTTCTACAATAATATTTGTTTTTAATGATATGTTAACTTCGTCACACATTTATACATTGTAGTTTTTACAGTATAAGTGCAAATTTTAAATAGTTTGTTGGAAAATGTTATTGAATTGTTATAAGCTCAATACAGTCGTAATCGGACGGAGATGATGAAGCTAACAATTTACATGTGTTACCTACCATAATACTACCAAGTATTTTTTAAGTAAAGTAAATCTTGATAATGTTATTATACTGTAATCAATAAATTATTTTTAGTACTTTTTGAAACAAAAAAAAATTGTAAAAAAAAAAAAAATATTTCTGGTGTCTTGGATTTCGGAGAACTTTCACTAAACTCCGTAGGTCTAATCGTCAATCTTTGAAATTGTCGCCTGTACAGAACTTGTACTCTCCGCAAATACTTAGATTTTTTTTTTTTTAATTAGCTTCTGCTTTTTAAACAAATGGCTAAAGTCAGTGTAGCTGAACGACAAAGACTCTGGCGACTCATACGAAAGGCACGCCCTTTTCTTCAACAGATGTATTTACCGGATGAAAGAGAAAGATGAGCGAAGTAAAAGGGCAGGATGGAGAAAGGCATTAAAAAAATACCGGCAAAATAAAAAAAAATTGGAACAAGCATTGGTAATGGTAAAGAACTTAACTTGCCGATATATTACTAATAAAAAGCCAACTAAAACGGCAGTAATCAATAAGTTAAAATAAGGCGCAATAAAAACCACGTACGTTTCGAAACTCCTTCTTATGAGTTTCCTTATCAAGTAATTAAAAAGACCCCCCTTCCTTAAAAAGATCATCCCTTGACGGGAGTCGTTGAGCAAATGAGATATGAGCCAATGTATTTGGGACCTCTGGACTAAAGCTCCCCCTGGCGTGAATGACTCGAGCCCGTGCCGGAAGTAGTAGTCTGCTACCGCTAACGACGCTTGATAATAAACATCTTTGACTAGGATTTACAAGCCATATTCTAAAACGTTAATGGTCGATAGATCCTGATTGTAGCTTCCCTTCTTTTTAATTACTTAATAAGGAAACTCATAAGAAGGAGTTTCGAAACGTACGTCGTTTTTATTGCGCCTTATTTTAACTTATTGATTAGTGCCGTTTTAGTTGGCTTTTTATTGCATTTTCGTCGCCTAGGAGATCAGGTCCAGACATTAGTCAACCAGGATTATCAAGGTATTGATGCACTGAGTTCAAAGTACGTTTAAAGCCTTTCAAAACATCACTATCCAAATAAACTGCAATCAAGTACATATTTAATTCACATTTTCACTTGAAACGATCATATTTTCCATTAAATTTTGCAGGCAAAAACTTTCTGGCCGAAAGACAGTGCGAAGAAACCGTGCCAAGTGCGTCCAAGAAAATAAAAATTTGAAGAAACAATTAGCTGCTCAAAAAGGGTTGACTCAAAAGTATAAAACACAAGTGAGCCGCCTGAAGAACGGTACTACAAAATCGATAAAAAAAACACACCACGGTCAAAAACGAAACTGTTTCTGCAGGGAAAAAAAGGCTTCCAACAATGTCAGGAAGACATTAATATTTCACCATTTCACCATGCATTGTTGGACGATATTCGTAACAACTACAACACCACCAAAAGCCAAAAGGGTAAACAAATTCTTGCAAACCAGTTTGTAGGCAAAGTTTGTCAAAAAATACAGATTGCAGTACAAGTTACAAACTGTGGTTGGTTTCTCCTAAAAAGCAATGGAAGGCTATTCATAACTCTGATGACGTCAATAGCTCTATTCATTATAGACGAAAACGTAAATCACAGCTGGTGGTGATCATGCTAAAGAAATTATAACAATTTTTTTCGAACGAGATGAAGTAGTCGCATGACAACTGGAAAGAAGCATACCATTACACGGTGGAAAATTAGAAAACAAAAGAGATTTCTTACAGACACTGTAACAAACCTACACGCAAAATTGTGGTCTAAATTTAATGAAATTTCACTGTTTCCCACAATATTTTGCCGCTTGAAACCGTTCTGGGTTATACAGTCAAACGTTTCAGACAGAGAAACGTGTCTTTGCAAGCTTCATGAAAACTGTTCATTTTTGGCAACAAAGCTACATCAGCTGAAATTATTAGACATTGTTAACGTAGATCAGCTAACTTACAGTATGTCTTGCAACACAGAGTCCCAAAACTGCATGATTGTGACAAATGTGCCGAATTGCAAGTTAAATTACTGAATCCAGAAGATCTTGATAAGGAGTAGGATGTATTTTATTGGGAATGGTGCACACGACCTAAGGAAACCGTTCCGAAGGTGAAAAGTCCAGAAAGTTTAGTATTTAAAGTAACTAAAAAGGTCAAAGTAACTGCAAAAATAGTAGATGTAATTGACAAATTTCAATCAACGATTACAAGGCTACGCAGGCATATCTATAACATTCGTCACCAATACAAGGTGTATAAAGAATTACGACTCAGCTTAGCACCTAAAGAATGCTTAATCCATATCGATTTTGCGGAAAATTACAGTTGTAAATTCAGCAAGGAAATTCAAGCGGTACATTTTGGTGCTTCACCTGAGCAGGCAAGTCTCCACACTGCTGTGTTGTATATTGGCAACAGGACAGAACCTCTATACTTTACAACTATATCGGACAGCGGGAAACATGAACCAGCCGCAATTTGGGCGTATTCGAAACCCATTACGACGTTAATACGTGAGAACCATCCCACAATATCATATCTTCATTATTTCAGTGATGTGCCCGTAGCTCAGTACAGTCAAATGGCAAACTTCTTTCTATTTAGCATAATTCCTTTTGAATTCGGCTTCAAAGGGGTAAGTTGGAGCTTTTTTGAAGCAGCCCATGGGAAAGGGGCTCCAGATGGTGTAGGGGGTGCCTTAAAACGCTCTGCTAATAGAGCTGTTGCACTTGGATCAGATGTGCCGGATGCTGAAAAGATATATAAAGTTTTAAATCAGTCAGAAACCAAAGTTAAACTAATGTTTGTACCTTCTGTGGAGATCGAGGTAGCATGTAACCATATGTCAAACAATCTCCATTCCGTTCCAGGATCGATGAAAATTCATCAAATTATCTGCGTTGAGCCCGGAAGATAACATACCGTGACGTCAGCTGCTCATGCACTAAATTAGAAACTGGTAAAGTGTGTGACTGCTTTCAAACGAAGTCGTTTAAGTTTTCATCCACATCTGATACGTCTTATGGGATGAACGTGAAATAAGAGCTGAGTCATCATTGCAACCCCTAGAGTGCGCAATAGACGAAATAATTGGTAAATGGTGTGTAATTGAGTATGACAAATATAGATATCCAGGAATTGTACTACAGTTTGATACTCAAATTGAAGTTTCATGCATGCATTCTGTCCAAGGAAATAGATTCTTTTGGCCAGCTAGGAAGGATAGTCTGTGGTACGACTTTAGTAAGGTTATTTCTATAATTCCAAAATCTACAAAGGCTGACCCTAATGACAAATTTCTTGCGGTTGAACCTGGATTTTGGAAAAACATTTTGAAAAAACTGGAAAACACTAGATATTAGACGTGCTTGAGGTTTACCGTTTTTAACCATTAATCAGTTTTTCTATTTTTACTATTAACTAGAAATTATGGAGATATTACAATATGCTGCCATTAATGTTGTCATTTAAATAAAGTTTCATTTACAAATAAACTGTGTGTCAACTCTGTACCAGCTGGTAAACTCCGTCGCATGCACAAAATAACAACTATTGTAAATATGTTAAAATAATTTTTTTAACCTCTTCTGAGGAGATGACAGCAACAAGTTATTCAATTACTACATATTCGAAGAATAATAATACAAAAAAAAAATGAATTTGTTTTAATTCATATTTTTCTTTTCTTTATCAGCCATAATGCGATATTTACCCCAATATATTCGTAGAAGTTGAAGCAAATTCAGTGATAGATACGTCAACTATTGATCGTTATCAAATGATTAGGTACAAAATATAATGGCCAAATGCAAACGATTTCCATGAATATATAGCACACAAAAGAAAATTGTCTTCAATGGCCATTCAATATTTTATGAAATAAAGAAGCTGTCATGGTGCTACTAATGATGTATAGCATGAGAGATTTCCAGATTTTTTTCAAATGCATTAAATGAATTTCTTTACTTTTTTAATAAACTGATCTAATCAACCAAAAAAATTTAAAAAGAAATAGTTTTTTTTATATTTTATTCCTTGTAAGCTTATACTCAATCATAAATACTTAAGTATATAAACTACCATAGGTATTCTACTTTGTTTTTGTTTTTCTTTTTCAGACCCAAAAATTTCCACTGATCAATTCCCGGAATTTGGCTCTGATACATATCTTTCTGACAGTACTGATCCTGTTCCCGTCCCCAAGACCTAAAAAATGTGTTTCTGATTTTGATACCGAGACTGTAACTAAAGATTTTCTCTCTGCTTCTACAAACACCTTAAATATTGATGATTCTCAAGAAGTTTCACCTACAGTAAGTCAAATTGTGATCACGAATTTCTAATTGTTTGTTTATTGAAAAATGAATATCTAACTGATAAAGATCCTTTTTATCGTAATTATTTATCAGCTTAAGAGCTTTATCATTAAAACTGGAAGCCTAACAACATACTTCCAAAAGATGAGAAGAAAAGAAGATTTTTCTTTGCCTATTAAAAAACAGTTACAGCAGCAGCACAGTCGTTTCTACTTGTAAAATGGTTAAATTATACAATCTGGAGCGTGTACGTTGCCTGCCACGATGGCTATTTTTTGATAGTGAAACAAAAAGTCGAGGGGCAAATTATCAGAGAATGGCAAGCTTTATCGAAAAAAATTAGAGTATATAGCATATCACCACAGTTAGTTTCAGTGTGTTATAGGATAAAATTTATAGGATAATCATTTGCTATAAAAATGGAACGAATATTATTAAATTCTTTGTTAAGAATCATAATGAACTGGAAATCTGGAGTGCTCCATTAACAGAGATGTTTACATTATTTATTTTAAAGGAGATTGAATTATGAGATTTAAAATTGAGGGTGACAGATTGATATGTGGGCTTTCGGTAAACTGAAGTACAAAAGCCGGAATTCATCCGTTGTATTTCAACGTTAAGGAAAGCAATAGAATTTTTGTTTTCATCTTCGTTTTCAATTTTAAAATGAATATCCTGGTGAATAAAACCAAAAATCGAAGCAATATTTTTTTGGATAACCGGATCCGAATAAAACAGGAGATCGACGACATATCTGTTGTATAAAGTTATGCGTAACCCAGCTTTATAATAACTAATAAATGCAGAATCCTCAATATACGTCATAGATATTTCATTCAAAATGTCTAAAGCAGACAAACCCATAAACAGGCCAATAGACTGCATGTAAATTTTTTCATCAAAAACAAAAAAAATTGCTTATTGGACATAGTTTTATTAAGCGAAAAAATTCCTTTGTTATTTTGCAAAATAGAAAAATTAATGGCCAATTTATTTTGGAAACCAATAAATGTTTCATGCCCTCAATGAATTATTGCACCCGATTGGCATTTCACTCACATCACCCAACAATAATACTCTTTATAATTGTTCAATCTTTGTGATAATTCAAAAAAGAAAAAAGAGACCACTTTTCACAAAAAGGTGTAGTCTATTCTATTCCTTGTCAACAAGGAAACTCTTGTCACTATATGGGGAAACTGGTCAAAGGTTACCTCAGAGGGTAGCGCAGCATAAACATGCCATAAAAACTTGAAATTCTAATTATAATACATATTTGCTTACAAAAGAAAAGGGACATGGCTTAGATTTTGATAAAACTTCAATTCTTTGTGTGGAAAATAATACATTGCTACGAAAATGCAAAGAGTCCTTTTTTATTGCCATTGATCCTCTATGTCATGTCTATCGGTCCAGAGTATTAATCATTATTGTTTTTCAAACATATATAAAGAAAAGAATAGAAATTAAAATTTAAAAAAAATCCCAACGACACCTTCATCACAATGTATATTTACTGGATTTTTCTAGCCAGTCATGTTAAGTCGTTGTAAAAATCAATCAGATCCTTCTTCCCAAATGAGTGTTCGCATTACCATATAAGACATGCTTTAACCAAATGAAATCCTCTTAACAAGGGTTCTAATTGTTTTGACTTGAACCGAAACTGGTCGTTTTAATATGTTATTTTAATCCTTTTTAACTTTTTATTCAAGATGCGTCGGTGTCTTGTTATTTAAAGATTCTTTGTGTTCGCATGAGTGAAGAGCAAATTGTGTACGTGTAACATAATTTCCTTCTGGGAGTTTATGGGAAACTAATTCATTTTCTGCATTTCGCCAAGTTCTTCCAGACAGTGTAAGTTGTTGTGTGAGATATCCTTAGCATTTCTCAGCCATCTCCCGTCAACCTAAATGTGGGTGATACTCGATCAATTCGTTTGCCTGCTCGACTCAGATCACTTTTTCATTTCGTTTTCTTTACGTTGTAATCTCCATCGCGGAATTTTAGGAAGCAATGCTGCACTGTTATTTTGTTTGCAGGGTCTTCACCGAAAACACTATTTATATTTCACTTTGCTTCAGCTGCTGATAAACCTCGTAAAGGCTCACTTACAAATTTTCAATGTCTCCACATTCTGATTCAAATTCAAAACAGGACGCAGAATAATGAAAGAATCTCATGACCAGTCGATATCAAATGCAGTTGGGGATGATACTTCAACCGACATAAATAGCCAAGAATACTACAAGCATGCTAGAAGTGCTGATATTTACAGATCAACCAAACCGATATTAAGGCGTTACAAACTAACAGAATTGACTATATAATTTTTTTGTCAGCTAATTTTGAAATTCAGTAACAACAGCAATAAACAATTACAATATGATATTATACTTTTCAATAGACCACTACTTCTTAAACTAAGTTTTTCGACTTTCACAATAACAGTTTTATTAAAATTTACATCTATTTTATTATTAACTAAATCTTGCGTCACAGTTAAAATAAATATTTTAAAAAAATTGATAAAAATGCCAAAAAGAAATGCTTCTTGAAATATTCAACACTATCATTAATTTGAATCTTTATGGGTGAAACTACGGAAAACCTGTAATTCGTGTCATAGAGCAATAAATTGAAAATGATTGAAAATATTTGTCATTTTTCAAAATCCTACATTGAAGTACAAAATATACTATACTTTAGTGTAATTTTTTTTTTAATTTTATGGAATTTCCCAAAGAAAAGTTGTCCACAGAAGGTGATTTGTCACTTCCGTGGACTGTCACAAGCTACAGTCCACGGAATTCTAAAGATCCAAATTCTATAGCTTCTAAAGATCCAAACTGCTTTATTTTTTAATAAGTTTCAAATAATATATATATTGTGAAATCAGAAAATATATAAATTTAATATAATATTGAGTGAAATTTTTTTCAAATTATCAGTAAAATTTTTTTTGCATCCTCAAGTCTTGTCACAAGGTTTAGCCATCACTTTTGTGGACATTCCTAAACTTTCTAAAAAATCCACCCGGTGCGCTAGTTGTCTTCCATTTCACTTAAAAACAAAAGTTTACACGGCGATTTTGGATCGGGAAGTGATTTTATTCGTCTGAGTCGCATATTTGTCAGGAAAATATTACCTTTTTACTCATTTTTCGTAATTTGCACAGGTCATCCCATCACTTCTGTGGTCTTGTTTAGAACCTAATTTTTCTCTGGAAAAATGATTATTTCTAGGCATGATAATTGTAATATGGTAACCTAATTTTTTGAATGATACGTGTTCCTAACCTCAAAATGAAGAGCATATGGGTCAAGAAACATAAGTATTCGTCACTTCCGTGGACATCATTTCCGTGGACATTTGGGGTCCATGGAAGTGATGATCATCAACAATAGCGGCAACTATGTTTTTCACTTCCAGTCTTTGTTACATGCCAATAAGGATATTTATAACTATATAAATATATATAGTATAATATATGATGTATGTAATTATATATTTACATTTTTATAGACGTTTAAGATTGACAGTCTGATTCATTTTTATTGTACATGATTTCCTCTTTTGATAAAAAGTTCTTTTAATTCATAAATTATAGTCTGCTATTTATTTATTTCATAATTTTTCCACGTAAATTCACTATTTCGAATATAATTTATATTAAAATTCGACATCGTTACTAACACAAGTCACTTCTGTAGACATAGCCTATCAACATTTTTTTTTTTTTAAAAATAACCAAAATGCATTGACCTGAACCACATATATCATGGATGTAAAAACGTCAGAAGCAATCATCTCAATTTTTTTGAAAAGGAAATCTTGTAATTTAAAATCTCAAAAATTTTTGACTGAAATTGCAGGTTTTCTGTAGATTCACCCTTATAATTCATCTCACATTTTCTAATTCCGAAATTTAATGAATATGATAGAAGTAATAATAATACGTTCTTCTGAAGCAATGATGGCGCTCTGGACATGAAGTTATCAATATTCCTGTCAAACGGGACAAAGATGGTAATGTTCCCAGAAAACCCATGACAAAGAATTTCGTAGGAGTAGACGAAAGTTTCTTTTGGAAGTTAAATTAACTTTCTGTACAAATGGAGTAAGTCTCCTATAATAAGTTAAGAAATAAATGTAATACATCAACTCTTTGATTTTTGCTATCTTTACAATACCTGTTTAATTCCTACAATGATAGTCGACATTTTCTGTAAATGATAGAAGTTAAATTAAAAAAAATATTTTTTAAAGAATTAATTTATCATAATTAAAAAAATATATAGAAATTGACTTGATAGTGAAATTAGCTTTTCTGAAGAATAAATTGTAAAACATTTAAAAAAACATACAAAAAAAACAGCATATTAAATGAAACATATAGACAAAATCTCCAACCCTCAAAACAAAAAAAATGAAACAAAGTACAATGCTAAAGAAAAACAGACTGTCTTCGTTTTTGTAATAGAGACAAAAAAATTGCATAGGAGAAAAATTAAAATACAGGATGCATATAATTAAAGTTGCGATTTCAAAACATCCTAACTTTAAAACTACCAATCAGATTGACTTGATATTTTACCAGATCAATCGTGAGGTAATGGAATTTTGTTTGGCGAAGGAAAAAATAGTTCCAAAATGTTTCAATAAATGGCGCTCTCAAGGTTCACATTGCTATTTTAATGTATACAAATTACTAAGACGTGTTAGTAATTGGCTAAGACGTATTTACTAAGACATTTGCATACCTCCACAACAGCAATGTGAACCCTGACAGCGCCATCTATCGGCACATTTTGGAACTATTTTTTTACTTTGCCAAACAAAATTCCATTACCTCACGATTGTTCTGGTAAAATATTAAGTCAAACTGACCGGTAGTTTTAAAGTTAGGGTATTTTGAAATCGCAACTTTCATTATAACCACCCTGTATATCGAAATAAATCAGTATTACTTTTATTAATGGAATTTCCACAATCGCCTTTTCCACATCGGCCTCATTTCTTTAACCACTTTCACTTATTTCTCTGCCTATCAATGACTGTCTTTAAAATGAATAATCGATTTAATTTAAATTAAAATACTTAAATTCTAAAAATGAAATTTAAATTTAACATTATTTTGTTTTAATTTTTAAAATAAAGAGAAAGTGATTGCATTTCCTTTTTACTAGATATCGTATCGTCATTGCAAGAACATCAAACTCTAAATCATGCAAAAACGAAGAATCAGAAGAGAATCGTGGGGAGAGCGTAGACGATTTCGAAGATTTCAGAAAAAAATCGTTGGAATCAAACGAAAAGCTTCCCAAATTCGGCACATAAAAGTACAGACCAGGATTAAAATAAGAAGAAATGTTCCCTGTCGTTTCCGAAGAAAACTTCTTCCTCCAGTGATCAGTATTCCAGGGTTGGACAGAATAACGAAACCATGTGATCAAAACATCAGAAAATATCTATGGGTATTAGTTCTACTGGTGTGCAGTGGTATAAGCTTACGTGAAATAGGGAAATGTGTAGCCAAATATTACTCTGGGGATCCAGCTATTGATGTTTACTTCGAGAAGACTGACAGAATCCCATTGCCAGCTTTTGTTGTTTGTCCAGCTGATATGTTTGGAAAGAATGTAATAGCTGAAAAGTTGAGGAAACAATACCGAGAAATATATAATTTGTCAGATGCCAAAGAAATTTATTTTTCAGATTTTCTCCGTCTACCAAATGTGACAGTCGAGAATTTATGGGATATATATGACTTCACTACAGAGAAAACAAACTTCAGTATTCAGGTAGGAATTTCTATAATAAAAAAATATTTTTTTAATGTTATAACTTAAAATTATCAACAAAAAATTAAACTTTAATTTATAATAAATTATTTAAATTAACCATAACAGTTAATTAAAAACCTTAACTACAAGGACAAACAGAAAATTTTGACAAACAAAATTCGATAAGTACTTAAGAAAGCTCTTAAGTAAATTATTTCGTTGAATACTTACTTTTTTTTGAAGAATTACATGCAACATTTTAATCTAAGTAAAATAAAATAATTGGATTGATGAGAGGGCAATTAACCTCGAAACAGTACTGTCTCCGATTCCCATCACAAATACAAAAAAATAACGCACAATAAATCTTATGTCTAATTCCTAATCTCAAAATAAATTAATCCTTTACATGCTAAGCTAAATGCTACGGAGATTAATTCTTCACCCATTTTTATTCTTGATTTTGTTTTGATGTTTTTTAATTGAGGGGTCAATGATTTGTATGTTTGTCCGTTTTGTATATTGTCCCATTTCATTCAGCTAGATATGCTGGGTGGATTGGACTGATGAGAGGTCAATTAACCTCGAAACAGTACTAATTCCCAGCACAAATATCAAAAAATAGCTCAGTGAATGTTTGTTTTGTTTAGTTATGTGCCTTCTTTGTTTTATTTTACAGTAAAATATTTAACGCACATTAAATCTCTTGTCTAATTAATAACCTTGAATAAATTAATCCTTTAATGCTAAGCTAAATGCTAGCGACGATTAATTCTTCACCCTTTATTCTTGAGTTTGTTCTGATGTTTTTTAAATGAAGGGGTTGTTGATTTGTATGTTTGTCCCTTTTGTATATTTTCCCATTTCACTGAGCTAGATATGCTGAATGGATTGGACTGATGAGAAGTCAAATAACCTCGAAACAGTACTGTCTCCGATTGCCAGCACAAATATCAAAAAATAGCTGAGTGAATTTTTGTTTTGTTCAGTTATGTGCGTTCTTTGTTTTATTTTACTGTAAGGCATTAAAACGCACGTTAAATCTCATCTCTAATTACAAGAGTTATTGTTTTCAAAAAATAATAAGATTTTGAGAAAATGAATGAATAAATAATTACAAGAGATATTATTTACAAAATTAAAAAGTAATATTTACAGAAAGCATTGTTCATTTTTAACACATATTTTGAATTTAATTAAAGAAAAATTACTGACTTTAAGAAATTTTTCTTTATTGATAGAAGGAAATGAATTCATGACACAAGATTCAATCTAGAATCTTTCTTTTTTCTTTAATAATATGATATAAAATTATCACGATTAGATCTGTGTTATGATTGCAAGATTGGCAGTGATCTGTCCAATCAGATTTATCTGTTTTATTATTTTTGAAAGCTCTAATATGTTCAAGACCCAATCGTCACAATTTTAAATCATATTATTGACGAAAATCAAAGATTTATGATTGATGCCCAGTTGCACCATTGAAGTTCAGGAGCTGAACCACGTTCAAACTGCTAGATGAACGGAGATCATTCTTAAACCTATTGCGCCAACAACGTTTTGTGATAATCTCGGTTCAAAAGCGTCGTCAACTTGAACTGCCGATTTCGGCCGTTCAAGGCGCTGAACTCGGTTCAAAACCGCTGCTCGGCGTTCGGCCATTGCTGTTATTCACTTGCGATTAGACAAAACAACACGAGTTTTTTCTCAACTAGCAAACCGAATTTTCAAATGGCAACTTTATTTGATTAGTCGGACAGTGACTGTGAAGTGGAATTTCAGTTATTAACAGAGTTACATGATTTATATCCAAGAGAGAGAATATTTCGTGATCAGTGTGATTTCTTCGATAAATATGACGAAGGTGATTTCATAATCAGATTTTGGTTGTCGAAACAAACTGTGCATCAACTGTTGGATAGAATAAGGTATCAGTTATCCTATTCCAGTAAAAGAAATAAGCCTTTCTCTCCAATGAACCAGTTATTATGTACATTGAGGTTTTATGCAAGCGGCTCATTCGAAGTGGTGATAGGGGATTTTCTTGCTATTCACAAATCAACAGTATGCAGAATAATACATAAGGTCAATAAATGTATTGCAGAATTATGTCCCACATTTGTGAAAATGCCGCAAACTCCAAGAGAAGAAGGTGAAGTAATGAGAAGTTTTCATGCGATTGCTGCATTTCCAACTGTGATTGGAGCGTTAGACTGTACACACATCCC
>JAFIDM010019722.1:0-16845 GCA_023159025.1 Thereuonema tuberculata
GTTCCATTCCGCAGATCCCTGGGTAAGTCGATTCTTACGTAGATAGGAGACCTCCTTTCGATGTGTCTTTCAAAAGAAAAATGACAGTACTGGTAATAGGCCTACTTCTTTGTAGATACTGGTCTCCTTGTCCTTTCATATCAGTACCGGTAATACAACAAATTACAAATCAATGTACTTTCTTCTGCGTCTGATTCACTTTTTTTTAGTACTTGAATGCTTTTGACTGGCCATGATGTTTAATTACTGGCAGGAATAACTGAAAAAGTTGAAACACTGAGCACAGAAATAGTACATGTGGTAACTCATCAGATGTTGCCTGGTGATGTGTAGCGTACACGCATGCGTGCTTCAGATGTATACAGCAGGGCTTTGTGAAGTTTTGTTTTTATTTTATTTTTTTACTTACTTTCTACGTAACTCCGAATCAACGTCGTTGAATTACGTAAGTCGGGGACCGTTCGTATAGTGCTGTCGTTAGACTACAGGTTTAAGTTTTGTAAATATTAATTAACTTTTTAAAAGAAAAAAATCGATTTTTAATTTAAGAAATTTGTTCTATACTGATTGAATGTCTTCATATATTTAGAACCTAAGATTAATTATTAAAAAAAAATTGTAAATTCTTCGATAGAAGTTCAATGCTCCAGAGATTAATAAACTAGGCGTACTTCAGTATTGAAACGAGTTTTTCTAATCCCCTATTGTGATTGAAATTAACCTTATCTCGTGACTGTTGGCATTATTTATAAAAAGAGGTAACCAGTTCTTATCAGTGTCTTATGTTTGCCTCGTGGTATCCATCTGTCAATCAAATACTGACTAAGGCTGGGAGCTGAAAACTTTCTTCCTTGTCAATGAAGTTTTTATTTTTGTTTTTTCCAGCTTTCATTTGCGTCTGTTTCTCACTTAGCCTTTTCTGCTGAAGGCTATGAAAAATCATCGCGATAGTCTATCAACAGTCAATGGAAATGAATTGATAATAGAAAACCATATGTGCATTAACTGAAAGAATTTGTAGTTCATTTGATCGCCGCTCAATCTGAAAGAAGATAAGATATTCTTGAAGAACTTGTAGCCTGCTTCCCTTCCATTGTTATTCCCTCAACTTTTCTTTGTTTTCTTCATTGTTTTATGTTTTCTATAGTCGTGAAATCGAAAAGACTTTCTTTTTTTTTAGCAACCAAAACACCGGTAGCTATTGCGTTTGTTCTGTCCATCCGTCCGTGTTTGTCCACCCCTAACATCTCCCGAACGGAAGGTCGGATCGACAAACGGATTTCACCATCGATTTCACCAGAGGCCAAAACATCGTTGGAATGGCGTAATTTCAGGGGCCCCACATGTTCGAATATTTGACATTGTTTTCATTGGATTTCCTCTAAGCTGACATTAGAAATACAACCATTTCATTTCAGTTGTGATCTTTAGCATGATGCTTAAAAGATGACAACTCATATACAAAGGACTCATACTGAAGATTGTCGTTTCAAATCCGTATTTCTTTTTTGTTTTTGTTTTCTCTTCGTCTTTCTTTTCTCAATATCCGTGTGAATTTTTTTTTGCGTTTCTTATTATCCTAATTTTTTTTTTCTTTTTTTCCTAACTTTTTTTTTATTTTTCCTTAAGTTAATGTACTGTCTTTTTTTTTATTATTTTTAAATTTTATATATTATTGCGGGCCGCCTTTAAATGTATGCCTTAGCACAAAATTACATTCACTTGTTTAGCTTACTTTCCACTAAAAAGCGAGGCTTATCAAATCAGGCAGTCTGTGTATGTGTATGTGTGTAGAGGTTCTCCTTTGAACCGCTGGAGGGGTTTTTATTGAATTTGGTCTACATTCGAGGAAAGGGTCAGTCTCATTTTGAAGAACTTTCCAACAGAGTCCTTTCTTTTTACAGTACAAAAATATTGGAATTTAAACATTGGATTTCTATCTTATTTCTATTAATATTTCATTGTTTTAAACAATGGGAATTAATCCTTTTAGCTATTCTATTGTCCGTGGTTTGATACAATTAATTAATCCGTTTTAGAAAACTGAAGTGAATAATGTGGATATTTTTAATTGAATAAAAAATATGATAAAAAAACAGCAATCAAAAAACTTTTTTTAAAAAGTTTAATAAAAACTTTAAAAAATGCATTATAAACAATATAAACTTTTTAAAAAAAAATTTTTGTGTGCTTTTTTTATCATATTTTTTAGTCAAATCCTTTTCGCACACGTAAAGAACGTAAAGGAAAATAGCTTTAGTTCCTTCAAACTTAAGTTAAAGGAGTTTAATGTGCTGTAACTAATTCAAATTAAATAAAACAAGAAATGAATTCAGCATAAATTTATCCAAATTGCCTTTCTGGTTCGATTCCGATAATCGTGCTGAATTCATTTCTTGTTTTATTTAATTTGAATTATGTTACAGCACGTTAAACTCCTTTAACTTGTGTTTCTTTATATTAAAATAACCTACAGTCCTATCAGTTATTAGGAAAAGGTTTTTGGTTGTGGTAATTAGCATAACATTTATTGTTGATGTTTTTTGTTCTGCGGGGGTCACTGCCGGGTGTGACGGTGACCTCCACTTAAGCATCTTGCCTTTCTGGGTCTTTTATCGGGGAAGGCGGAGATCGGGCTGATGAGTCCTAAGTAGGACGAAACGGCCGTTCCCGATTCCTTCCCGATAATCGAACCAGAAAGGCAATTTGGTTAAATTTGTGCTGAATTCATTTCTTGTTTTATTTCCTTCAAACTTCTTGTTTGTTTTTTTTGTTTTTTTGTTTGTTTTTTTTTAATTTTTAATATCTCCAGTAGTAATTCACCGTCCTGAACAAAAAAAAAATCCTCAAATATTTACTTATAAATTCGAGTAAACTTATTAAAAATTATACTACAGCTCTGATTTAAATTATTAAAATTTAAATTAGGTTATTTTAAATCAGATTACAGCTCGCGCAAACATTAAAAGGATTAATAAGCTGAAGAATTGTATAAGACTTCGATGGAAATCCATTGTTACAAAATGAACTGATTAAAATTCATTGTTAAACACCACTTAATGTCTTCTGCTTTTCCATGGATATTTTTTGTCATCTTCTCTCACTCATTTCTCGATAAGGAAGCATTTGAAAAAGATTTCGAATATAAAAGTATCTCTACTCCTTAAATATGCATTTCAAGTTTCAAGATGATTCATCCAGTGGTTCCAAAGTTAAACACCTACACAGACAGACTGATCTGATTGACTAAGAAATGATTGGATAACATCATTTTGCTTCTCAATATTTATGTTAAGTGTTTTTGATTATGCGCCTTATTTTTATCACTTATTTTCTACGATAGAGACACATCCGATTCTGGTTTGCTTTCGTACGATGCCTTTCTTCCACAGAGAAGGAATCATCCTATTAATAAGCAAAAGTTGTACGGATCTTTGTAAATTTGTAATGTGAAATAACCAATCACAGTGCAGCGTTGGAACACGTCAGGCATGACGTCAGGCCCATGTTTAAAGATGGCGTCTCTACTATTTTCTCCACTTCACCACGACGGATCGCGATTATACAATTATCAGCGTATTGTGATTTTCTTTCCCACATAAATAAAGTTTACGCTGAAATGCATGAAGTTCATGCGTCAAAATTTATCAGAGAGTTTGGAAAACCTCGGTTTTTACATAATTTTGGCTGTATCGCCGCTCTCTCAATACTCAACAAGCAGGGGATAATGACGATGCACGTGTCCTCATTGTTGCCCAGACAGGATTATTGGTATTAGCTGTTGGACATTCGTTATTGTTATTGTTATTGTTGAAACTGGTAAATCAATTTTTTATTTCCTTTTATTTTAACAAAATTTGGCTTGGTCATTCAAATTGTATGTGGAACTTGTTTTCCTTCCGTGAATATTTCACGGGTCGCAACTAGTAATTTTAACTTGATAAAGGGCCCATACCGAAGGGTGTTCGAAACGTACGTAGTTATTTCCCATTTTTTATCATGTTTGTTCTCTACGTGCTATTTGTAGTTGGCATTTTTTTATTATTAATAATTTTAGCACGTTAAAAATCTTCTCAATATAAGAAATCTTTCCTTGGAAAGGAGGCTAATTTTTTTTTTTTTTAAATATTATCTCGATATATATTTATACATATTTTATTTTATTCACGAACCTTCTCCATCTTAAAAAAAATAAAATAAAATAAAAAATAAACATCTTGCTAACAGTATCCAAGTGAAAAAAAAAAAAAAAACTAAGAATCAAAAGTGGAAAAAATAAACTAAGATTTTTCTTTACTTTTTCATACTGATGTACAGATATTTATAAAAAATAGGAAAAATAATAATAAATGATCCATTTTTTTAATTATTAATTTACCGAACTGAACTTTCCAAATTTTCGATTATTTTAAAATCTGTTATTATTAATTGGACTGTTAGATTAGATTAATATGATTCATAAAGTTGAATTCGATTTTATATATAACAGAATAAGAGTCTGAAGGTGAATGCAAATACATTTCTTAACAGCTTCTATTCAGAATACTCATTATATTCTATTTTTAGAACCAAGATATAGATAAAATATTGATTGCATTTTGGCGCTTATACCGAAATTCGTCTTACATTTCCATATTTGGCAAAAAAAAATTCTATTTCTGTAAAAATTAGACAATATTGTCTAATAGGTTCCTTCCATTTTCAGATCAATTAAAATTCATTTATCTTTGATTTAAGAAGGCGCTTTTTACTTAGATTGTAGATTATTTTGATGGCTACCAGATTCGTCAACAATTAGAAGATTCTTTAAACAGAACATAAGTTTACGTTTTTTTAGCAACGTCAACATTGAGATAGTTACCAGTTTTTTGCTTGAAAAATGGCATCTGCTTTAGATAGCAGATTATCCGAAATAAACCTTTGTAATATGAGTTTCAAAAATTTTAGTTTGAACCAAAGTAAAGTACACCCTGTGTACAAAGTACAGCAGGCTTAAGCAAACAGGCTTTTTGTCTAAGTCTTCGCGCTTTTAAAGACCAATGTACCTTTGAAGTACAGTATTAGGGGTTTTACGCCTTAGAAGTACCGTGCTTTTTTGATTTTACTAACATGTAAGGGAAACCACACTTTTAAGTAATATATATGCCGAGGAATTAGGATCGGCCGGAGAATAGTCCTATCCTTTCAATTAAAATACAGTAGAGCCCCGATTATCCGCGAGTGCCGTGAATTTTTTTTTTAATTACGAACCTCAAAAAAACCAATTTTAATCCAAACCAACAACAAGTTAAATACAATAGGCCCTACAGTGCGAAGGTCGAAAATTACTGACAGGTTTATTGTGCATCGTGATCCTGTAGGCCTTCTCGGAATTTATGGATGCAAACGTAGAGCAAATGTTTCTGCTTTACTGTACGTATTTTAAAAGTTTTACATATTATGTTTTTTGTACAATAAAACGTAGTTTTAATGGTGAAATATTTTCTTTCGTGTTTACACCTCATTTTTAGTCTTTTTTCGGGTTATCCGCGATTTTCGTTATCCGCGAAGCCCTTGCCACCCAATTCGGGGCTCTACTGTATATATATTATAAGGATATACATCGTTGTTTTCCCGGATAGATGTTACAAGCAAATCATCGTTTTGTTTGTGACAAACAAACAAACAAGATACAATTCCATCTTTTATCAGATTCAATCCCTCCTTCCCGAACTCCCTTTGCACGCGAGTCCCTAAGTAAATGTGCTAACCTAAAGCCTCCTTTGCTCCACAAAAAAAAAAAAAAAGTTGTCTAACAGCGTAATTTCCTGGTTACGATAAATTTCCCTAGCTCCCCAACAATATAGGGCTTGCGGAATACCTATAAATTAAAAAGTCAACGTATAGATCGAGCTAACATAAGCTACTCAAAGTTAAATTGACAATCAATTAGAATAATCCTGCAGTATAACGTCAATATCGGATATAAAAACCGAACATCATCAACCCACTATATCAGTTAGTGGTGGTTGATAATTTTTATGAATTACCTACTATAAATTAATCCAAATTAGAAAGGTTAAAAGTTCAAGGTTGGAATTTCGTAAAAACTTCCGGATACCGATAATAGAAAATATTGTAATATCTCTTTAGAATCAATCAAACAATAACCAACCATAAGTACCTAGAACAGATTGCTTACTCATCACCATATGTTCTCGCAGCTGCATTTGATGCGTTAACTTCCCACAACAACAGAACCTAAAGAAAGCATGTCAGCCATTTGCCGTGTTTCAAACTCTTACCAAACACACTGAGTAATTAAACCTGACCGGAGAGGCCTACTTTCTATGTTTTTATGTAACTCGTCTAACGAAAGCGTCGGTGTTTTTAAACCTTCCTTCTAAAAACCAGTTGACTGTCTTTTGTTCAACAAAATGGCCGAATACATGTCGATAGATGGCCAGGTGATTTACGGCCGTAAGTAGCTTTTTCGTTGTTTATTATTTCATGAATAAAACATCTGAATTCTTCATAGATAAACTTTGAACTGTATTGTTTGTTTGGGAAGAGAAAAATGTTTCGTTTTGAATTTTTGGATAACTTCCCTTAGTGAAAAACATTTGTGAAATATTAAAGACGAAATCTACTTAAAAATTGTCATGCAATTAGACTAAGAATAACTTTGATTATCTAACTTTAAATCGAATTTTACTGATCTGTCAAAAGAAAAGAAATTTACTACTGCCATTTTAATCTTTATCCTTTACATTGCTATTTACATGAATTGGGTAATAAATATTGCCCAATATATATATGATCCTATATAGTAATGTGAAATAATAATTTAGGAATTGTTCTGAATTAACTTTACTCGTGCCCAACATGTTCACTTTATTAATATTTATTGTAATTTTTTTAGTTTTGTGTGTGTGTGTGTGTGTGTGTGCTTATTAACTAAGTTTACTATGTGTGTGGGTGGTTTTTTTTTTTTTTTTTTTTTTCTTTGCATCTCTGACTGGCTCTTAATTTGTTAATATTAAGAATTATGTTATTTTCCCAATCAATAATTAAACAACTAATTATTGATCTATTTTTGCTTTGAAATATTTTTAATTGGCTTCCAAAAAACGTGATTTATATAACAGATACCTGAAATTCAATATGATCCCATTTAATAAAATCATTTATTTATTATCATTTTAATGTGATCCTATCTCTCTTTTCAATAAGTTATCGATCCTTGTTTATAATCCTTCCACTCCTCTCTGAATTAAAAACTATAAATATTCCCTTTTAGGCTTCTGAAAGACGCCTTATATCCCCGGTTTGTCTGTCTGTGGACACATATCCCACAATGCTTCGCAACGGCTTCTGTTAGCTCAGTTGAAGGTAGCCTGAATGTTGAATATTTTAGGTGGTCTGTTGTAGTTGGTTTAAGCGTCGTGCTAATAACGCGAAGGTCGTGGGTTCGATCCCCTCATGGACAATTCTTATTTTTCATTTTTTTTCTCCCCATTTTAAGTCTTTTCACAGTTTCTCAACTTAATTTTTTTTTAATCATTATTAGGAATTCAGTGTATTAACAAGGTTTGAGTTAAGAATTACGATTATTCCATATAAATAGGGGTGGGTAAGATATCATGGGGTCGCAAACAGACTCGCGCGAGCTGTTCTAGACCACTCCGGCAGTCTATTCTAAAGTAAAGATGCCTCAAAAGCCGTTGCGAAGCACTGTGATTGGTTTACTAGTCACTATCCCTATCATGTGTTTTTTTGACAAAACTTGTTTTTACGACATAGATATTAATAGTTACGATATTAATAGTGTTTTCGCAGACGAGTTACTTAAATGATATCAATATCCTTCCCTTCTTACTTTAAACTGTTCTAAACTTTTCAGGAAATTCAACAAATTCAAGATTTCATTAAATAATTAAAAGCAAACGGAAATAATTAGCATTCATTGATTGATAAAAAACAAAATATTTAGGAGATAATAAATCACTGGCTAAAAGCTCTGTTACAAGCTTTGAATTTGGACATTTTTTGTTATATTGCACAGAGAAGTGAATTCCTGTAAATTATTCGGGAGAATAACAATACTACGTCATTAATGCCCATCTGATCCTAGTTTACTTCAAATCTCTTCAACCAACTGTTTCAAAGACAAGGAAAGTTCATTAGAACATTTTCTATGATTTTTTTTGTTTTTTTGTACTCACTTGGAATCTTTAAGTGTATTTTATAAGCTTTTTTTCCCCCCTTTATTCCATTAAAGCAACTAAGAACTCGCAATACTATTTCATCCTTAATACTTCTGCCTTTAAGATAAGAATTTATTTTGTTTTGTCTCATTTTGGACGAGCTTTCTCTTTTACTAAAACATTCGATTTCACAAACGCTGGCAACTTTAACCGAAATTTTACGGTAAGTTCTTCTCATACTTCAAATCACAATAAACATTTCGAAATAAATCATTCAGTTTATTGACATCACATAATTCTTGAAGTTGGTAACTTTAGAAGCTGTAAACAAAAAAGGACAACTAATATTTAAATACATCTATCTACATACATTTAAAAATACAGAAATATATGACTTAATGTAATTATAAATGCTTATATGTATACATACATAAAATTGCTCGATTTTAACAAGAGCTTGCATTTTATAAACAAGATTCTAAATAGGATATAATTAGTTTAAAATTACTTTCATTACAATAATGTTGCTTCTATATAAAAAAGTTTATCACAATTTATCTCATTTAGTAGCAGAGTATGTAATTTGACAAAGTAAAGAATAAAATCTGCAATAATTTACAACTGTAAATGTAGATTTATTACAAAAATAGTTTACATATTTATCTGTCATTCATTTGAGTTGAAGTTGTGAGTTTGAATTAGAAAATACGTACCTGAATTGTTTCTAGACTGATTTCAAACGAAAAGCAATACTAAGCCTAGTCAATCAAATCCTGCGTAATACAAAGGGAAAATAAATGAACATAGCAATAATCATCGTGAAACGGAAAACGCGATGTGACTTACGTTAGGCAGTGATGATTGTTCAACAATGAACTCATGATGCATTGTGGATAACAATGAGTTGTAATGGAAGAAAAGAATGGAAACTCAATGAGTGATGATGTACTCAGATGTTTTTCCGTTGGAAGATATTAGGAATTATGTTAAGTTGAAATCCCTAATTCCAATCAGATGATACGTATGATCGTTCCTGTGATGTATTGAAGTGGAGATCTGAAGTTTGATTTGACGAAGACGATTTAAGGCAAAATACGAGTCATAAACTAATCTCCCGGAGCATTCGAAAGTAGAGGAATCCGAAGCTCATCAATTCGACCTTATTCAACTGTTCCGATAAGTGACTGGACGTTGAAAGACTAGGCCGGTGATAACCCAACATCAGGAAGTAAATGTTTAATTATCCTAACACGGACGGGTAAAAAGACAAGGTTACATTTATCATCGTGGATTCATCCAAGAACACAAGATTAGCTAATAGAAGTCACAAGTAAAAGTTTAAAGGTTCAAGACTTTTAATTGACAGTAGTTAAAGATTAATTAAAGAAACTTTTATTATCTGTTCAGCGAAAAGGTTACCTATGTTAATAAGAAGAAACTTTGAAAGGTTTATCTTTTACAAGTAGTTGATCATACAAGTGAATCGGAATCTAGTAATAATTGTGTATGAACTTTGATTAAGAATATATATGCATTTGTTTTAAACTTTTGTCTTAGTTGGTTTTTTTTTTGGGTATACTCTAGTTTCACATGAAAGTTTTATAGCAGCTAGTGACAAATAATACCTTTTGGACTCAGGGTTAATTATAAAACACCTCCATATTTCCACAGAAGTAAAATATCATTTGTGTAAATAATTAATAATTAAGTGAATAATCACACACAGTTACAGTTCAATTATATTTCCATTAGATTTATAATTCCATTCACTTAAATAGTCAATGCTATTTTCTTCTTTATATTTATATTTTGAATAAGTCTGTAGTCACAATAATCACTAAAAACTGAATACAGTATATTATTCTATTGAAATCTCCGATTTCATTAAATTCACTTGGAACGATTTTCGAACACTAGTTCTATACGATGAACTATTTCTTTAATCTGAATATAAGTTGAACCAGTGGCGTATATAGAATATATTTTCGGGGGGGGCCCAAGATTAATGTAAGGTTAAGTTAAGTAATTTTAAGTAGACACCCCATAGAAACCTATCTGTTCAACCAAAAAAAAACGTTGGGAGGACATACCTTCATTATTTCGGGGGGGGGGGCCCGGGCCAAAAAATCTATTCAACCAAAAAAAAAAACCATGAAAACCTATCTCTTCAACCAAAAAAAAAACGTTGGAGGACATACTTTCATTATTTCGGGAGGGGCCCGGGCCCCCTCCCCCCCCCCTTATATACGCCCCTGAGTTGAACCTTCTCATTTATAATTATATTTTTCCGTATTAATTATGATGTAGATTTGGAGTAACATATATTTCCACGGAATACGATTCTATATCTCAATATGGCGTCCTGCAGTTCTTTAAGTATTCGATCGACTGTAAGTTAAATAATAATCACAAAAACTACTTACATCGATCCAGATATAATAATTTTTATAATTATTGTATGTCGGATAAATAACTCTTTACCAGCATTCTAAAGTATTGTACAAGTAAATAAATTACGTCGAGAGAACAGAAAATTTAGTTATCCGTTCTTAATGCAAACATCTTCCTATTTCCAAGCAGGTAAACATATACTTAGTTCTACATGATTATATTTATTGGATTTGCTGTACACTCTTTATTTTATCAATGAGAACTCTTGTCTCCATCGCATCGCCATATAATCAGGAATCTCATCATGCGATTGCTCTTCTTCCTTCTTCTGTCAATAATGCCTCTTCACTCGCGTTGCACATCATGTGTAGCACTTCATTGTTTGGCTTTCACTGATTTGTGAACCATTTATTTTCCTCACTTCACATTTTTAAAGTTTGATGATCTTCATTTATTATTTTTCTACACATAACAATATCAAAATAACTTTGAAAAGATTATATAGTTTTATTTATTTCAAATATATGGGGGTCTGATATTGTAGCGCTTTAGGCTCTGAACTCCGGAGAAGCCGGATTCAATTCCCGATGGTCGGGGATTTTTCCTTGGGTTTTCTTTCTCCTCCATGCGGATCCTAGGATTCATCCAGCCTTCTGTCAAATAGGGTTAAAAACGGGAGTGCTCAGATTGAACATCCGACATGTTGCATTACAGATTTATTTTTTTACAGATTTATATTTTTTATTAAACTTATCTAATGTACATTTACTAAAAGACAGATAAGTAATTGTCTTGTACTACAGTGCAAGTTACTATAGTACAAGACATATGAAAATTAAAAAAATAGTTACAAAAATAAAAGAAAAGTGTTGTAGAGTAATATTTTTTTATTGAAATATGAATGACCTAATATGAATTGCCTAATTTTCGCTTTAAAAATATTTATCAGAACTGCATCTGCGAGTTGGATCTAGAATTCAAAAACTACATTTGAAAATCATCAAATTCAATAATGTAACATCAGTGGATTGTTGTTGTTTTATTTTTTTTCCTTCGGGCTTAAATAATTTTATTAAAAACGCTACACTAGCGATTCCAGCAAGAAAATCGCTCAAAAAATAGATATCCAAATAAATCATAAATTTCGAGGAAATGATTAAATAACAATAAATTCCAGAAAAAATTTTCCTTAAAAAGTTGCGTTTTTTTTATTATTTTGTTTTAATCGTGAAAATAATAAAAATAAAAACAGTCTATTCAGTTTAAGAAATAAATTTTACATGCTTAAATAATTCAAGAAAATGGTAAACTACGGAATGCACAGAGAAACAAAAAGATTTCGCACCTCGAGCTGCCACCGGGGAGAATCTGGGACGTCGTTTCGTCCTCTACAGGACTCATCAGCCAGACATCTCATCAGTATATTGGCGAATGCTGCGTATGGAGATGCCATTCGCCAATATACCCTACAGACAAAACTCAAAAAGAAAAAGAAAAAGCTGGTACAACTTCCTCCCCCCCCCGCCCTTCTTTACCTACTTGAACCGCCCCCTCCCCTTCCCATTTTCTCCTTATACATGTTCCCAATCCTCTTCCCCTCCAAACCACCCGTTCTTCCGTTTCTTGCAAAATTTTTTTTTTTCTTCAATTATTTCTTTATTTTTATTTTTTTAATTTGCCTTCTTTCCGCTTTCTCCCTATTATCGTTTAGTTTAGTTAGTTTTGTAAATCTTCCCTGGTACTCCGTTTGTTTGTAAACTTTCCCATGTGCTCCGTTCTCTTGCCATCTAGGTTCATTTAATTTCCACCAGCGGGCACCACCCGGACGTCAGTCCTTCCTGATTCGTCCTCTAGTTCACCAATGGACACTCCAAGCAGTTCATTGGTCCTCTTCTCCTTAAATAGAAGAATTGAGAGCTACTTGGATCACTTCCCACTGAAGAAGCCTCATCTAAAGAGAGGCGAAAGCTTTGGACCTCCTATGTTTTAATGTTTTAATGTTTTTAGTGTTTTTAACTTTTTATGCTTGTGTGCAGGCTGAACTTTTAACTAAATTTATTAGCACACGTAAAAACTTTTTAGTAAAAATATTTATTCTTGCAAGATAGTAACAGCAGGAAACTTCTCAACACATTCGTACTTAAATGAGAATCGACGTATTGCCAGGTCGTAATCTACTACAAGTGATTCACTTCAATCGTGAAATGTATTGACTGAATGCAGAACTTCTTACCTGGCTAAATGAATTGATTTAATTTGTCATTTAATATACTCAGCTTCTATTGCAATTGGAATTCAAACTTGATTCAAAATCAAAATTGAGACTTAAACTCTGCTATGTAATTAATCAATTTAACAATTCAAACATTAATTAGTCAAACCTATTTTAGTCTCATCAAAGATTTAGGTTCATTTCTTTTTAAGACTCGAAGATTTGTGCAGTTCGAAGGAATTTCTTGTCTCAAACTCTTAATTAAATCGAATTTTTATTTGAGTTTTTTCAAGGGAATTAGGCTAAATCAGTGCTTTCTATTGCTTTTACAATAGAATAGAACCCTATAAAAAACACCCATGATTTACAAATAAATTAAACAGTCTACTTTAAGCATCTGAAAATACATTGAAATACTTTTTTTTTAAGATGATTTGAAAAGTGAATTAATAGGGGAGACCGGGGCCAAGTGGACCTAGGGGTAGAGTGGACCGTTGACTCTAGTAATTCGTGTAGACGCTAGAATGTGCCAAAAATCGAATAGAAGGTTGGTGCCATTGTGGCGCTGCTACCACAAAAGCGTCAGTGAATTCGGCTTATTGGTGACAGTGAGGTGATCGATTGTTTTGTTTTTGTTCAGGTAAGTAAATGTTTAGTGTTGTTTTTACTTTAATATTGTCGTTCAGCGATGCATTGAATAACACAACCGTAATATACATATTAAACGCGGCAATCTACAGATCATTTTAAGCTATAGTATGAATTGAATACGTAAAGTAGTCGATAGTTACAACTGAAGGAAACGCCAAAATGACAATGGGGCAGAGTGGACCGAACGACACAGGGCACATTGGACCAGTGGTCCACTCTGCCCCACTGTTTTTACAATAAAATATTTTGGCAAGAGTTTAAAGAAGGAGGGAAGAGACCAAGAGGGAGACCGCGTAAGCGATGGCTGGATGATGTGAAGTACAGCCTGGAAGAGAGAGGCATCCCATGGGAAAGAATATGTAGAGAAGAGGCTTGGAAGAACAGGGAGGCTTAGTTAATTCCTAGACCCACAACTGGTGGAACGGGAAAGGATATGTATGTATGTATGTACATTATAGCTTTTTTCTATATTATATATTTATTAGGCCTATTATATTGTATTACATTATTACATATTATATTTTTTTATATATATTTTTTATATAGGCTATTATATATTGTGTGTAGCCTATATTATTAAAGGATATTACCCCTTTAGTAATTCCTCTCAGCAAGTACCGTAATAGGGGAAGACTTCGTGCGAAGGCATCTTAATCTTCGAAAATAGCCAATTTACACATTTAACTGTTATTAAATTCTAATTAAAAACTATGCAAACTGTCACGTTTTGGAATTGGAAACATGACACGATTAAAATCTTGGTCTCTGAGGGAATATATTTTGATTTTTAATAATTCTATTGTTGTAATTATGTATCTGAATTTTTGTATTTGGTAAAGTCTTGTATATTATTATTGTGATATTTTATGGTTAAATATTATTTTAATGGTTTGAGCTTATTTAGAAAACAATTTGTGCGAAAGAAAAAGAAAAACTTCGAAAAAACAGTTGTGCATTGATTGAGTGATCACGTGGTTTTATCTGTTTCGTTTTTCCATGGGAACAAAAAGAGAAAAGTTAAGTACACTCTGGCGGGAAAAATCAGATCAGTTGATGAATCTGAAACACACGGGCAAAAAGTACACCCAATCAGTCTAAACATTTCAGGAGAGGGAGCGTATTCTAAAACACATACAATTACATCCCTAAGTGAACTAACACAATTTTCAGTAAATGAAACTCTAAATTAAATATAAATTCTATATACACTTTGTTACATTAGAAAGCATTAAAAAATGGCATAAATAACAATATGATCTTAATAATGTTAATAGAGAACAAAAAAAGGTCAACGGCAATACTGACGGATATGCCAGTAAAAAAGCTCTGCAAGAAGAGCAACGAAAATCTAAAGAAAGACTAGCAACGAAAAACATGACTCGGCCAACAGTCTCTAAAAGCAACATAAACAAAAAATAAAATACAAATAGAAGCAAAGGCAAAGGGATAAAGAGGAAACAATTACAGATGATTAGTGATGATGAAGATGATGAAGATGCTGTGCGCCTCTCCTGTTTGAAGAACTTTAAAAAAAGCAAACCATGGCAGGAGTAGATTCAATTTACGCAGTGCAAGAGATGGGCCCATAGTTCCTGCGTAGCCAGTGATATTCGGGGTTTATTTTACGAATGCCTCAGCTGCAAGGAAGATTTCTCTAGTGAAAGTGATTAATTAATTCAATGTAAACCTATTTGATATTATTCATTTACGACTTTCAACTGCATAATGATTATTTTAAATTTTCACTTGAATATGTAATGCCTTAGGTAGTCTATGTTAAGTTAAACTTTATTTCATGATATCCTAAATGGCATATTATTTTATATTCAATAAAAATCTTACTTTAAATGTTGTTATTCTTACTCGGTCCAACGTGCCCCAAGGTCGGGGCAGGTTGGACCACTATACCATTTTTGCTTTGCGAATTAATACCAATTTTATTTATGAATATAATGAAATGAAATCAACCATTTACATTCTTGAATAGTTCCCGACAAAAATAAATGCAATGGAAAATCTCTTAACAAAAAAAACAAAAAAATTCAACAAAAAAAAAGTGAACCGCTCTGCCCCGGTCTCCCCTACTTTTTTAGCCTTCATTGTTAAAATGAATCAGAATGTAATTTCTAAATTGAGGAGGTAGCGTACAAAAAGCATTTTGTCCAAAAAAAAAAAAATTGAGTTTTAGGTTTATTTTGTGTAAAGTTTATTCATTCACACATAGTGAACTCATCAAATAATAGTGTCTAGGGTGCTCCTAGAAGGGAAAGGAACATAAACATATGGATGTTATTTTGTAGTTAATTATAAATCAGTTTTTCGCATATACTGAAAATTATGATCTGTGTGACAAAATGCTTTTTGTACACCACCTCCTTTCTGGTTGCTATGTAGAATTCAGTACATCATTAGAAAGTTTAGTCGAGAATTTTAGGAGCCTTTTACACGAGAAGCGATTTTCGTTGCGGCCAGAAGATAATTTCTGTTTATTTCGTTTTGAAAAGTGTTGAAAAACATGATTAAAACAAAACTACTTTAGAGAATGGGACTTTGACACTAAAAAATTCATATTAGAAGTTCAGTGAATATTTATAGACAAAGAAGACTGCAGAAAAAAGTGAATTTGTTTAAGTTTGATTATTTGATTACTGGAATAATGCACAAAAAGTAAAAATAACAAAAATTTAATACGAACTTAAGTTATTTTTTTTAAAAGAATTCTACTGCCACACGTTAATTAATGTTATTATTTCTAAGTTTGATATTTATAGATAATTGAAATACGACGATGCATTACAAATAAGAATTCTGTAGTATATTTTATAACTTACTTGCATATGTCCATCAAGAGACATAAGCTTGATCGTTTTCGCCGTTTTCGTAGCTTGTTGTGATAACAACCAATATCAATAGCTGATTTTTCCAAATCCATTTTGCTTAATGAGTTTCGGCTGGTGGCGAGTTTGGCCGCGAGACCGTGGTCGCTTCGTGTGAAAGAGCACTTAGGCTAACAAGGCTAACAGCTTAGGCTGTAAGTGGAAAGAATTTAGCTGCATTCCAGAATTTTCTTGCTGCACACTAATGGCACACAATTGAGAAGCTCTGAGCTAAATGAATGCACCAAGATAATGACCAATCTGTTTATGAGAGACAAAGATTCATTGCAGGGAAGCAATTTTTATTCAAATTGGTTGGCTGTAGGTTTTAATTTTTGAAAATTTCTAAACCATCTTGATTGTTTTATCTTTGATTATTCCACTTGAGTTCCATTACGCTTTATGAAATGGTTCCGTAGAGATTTGTACGTCATCGGGAAATGGATTTAAATCTCTTTCCTTGCCTTAGAGTTAGATGGTATTTCTGATTGCCTGATTTCCAACACTCTCCAACTGTTTATTAGTCGCT
>JAFIDM010019722.1:19421-35355 GCA_023159025.1 Thereuonema tuberculata
CCTTTTTTTTTTTTTTTTTTTGGTTGTAAAAGTCAGACTAGGGGGCCCCCATCCACAACTCCCGCCCCGGGCCCCCAAAGGCGTTGGTACGCCACTGGTTGGAAAACGCTGTTTCAACCGATAGTTTTAGATCAGACGCAGACTCCTAACTCCCTTTTCATTTTAAAGATTATTTTCAGGTCTCTCTGTTTTTGCAGATATTAGAAAGTTGGTACCCAACTAAAATTTTCATCTTTTTATGTCTTTTATTCACGTGTAAAATAATCTTTTTTTTTCTTCTTCTAGCAAAAGAAAAAACATGGAGATTCTTGAGCAACTTCATCTCGTGCAAATGTTGTAAGTATTAAATAATCTATTATTAATTTCAGTAACACATTAAGAAATTCGAGATCCTTCCAATAGCCGTTTTGGTTAGTGATAACGTAACTTAATACAAAAAATCTTTTGTTTATCTTATTTTTCCGATTTTATTTTTTTAAGCATGCTAAATGTAAACACAAAATTCCTAAACAAATTCTTTCAGATGGATTTAATATCATTAAATAACATTTCTATGAATTTGTAACAAGTAATGCTATCGCCTGCAATTGAATTTTTTTGTTGGTTAAAAATGCTGAAAAAATGAAAAGTCATGTCTGCTTATATTTAGTATTATATTCTTTCTTTATTACTATAAAAGAAAATAACAACGTTATCTTAATATTACTTTTGATTGTTAATAATATTTCCTTCATTCAACAATGTCTTCGATTTTTTTCTTACATCAGAATTCGAATTGTGAAGTAAGTATCATCAGTTAGGGCCATTCATTATTACAGATAGTTGTTATTTACCTTAGTAAATGCTGTGTCCCATTTTGCGACACTTCCGCTTTCTGACGCTTTTCAATTCCCGCCATTCCTCGATTTTGCGACAGCTGATTCTCCGATACGACACCAACACGACGCTATCGCTTGGGCGTCCAGATAGCATCCGTTTGCTTATAAGCACGGTGTGCAAGATATCTCTTCATACTAAACTCTGTGATTAAGTGAATATTAACTATTTAGAACTTTCATTTTCTTTATTTACTGGTGATTAAATTATAAACTGACTTACCTCAGTCTGATATCTTTGATTTTCCTTGCATGTAGCCTATACGACGATTGCAGTGCAACATATGCATCAATAAGTTAATAACAATAAAAAAAGGCAGTGCTTCGCAGCCCGACGATTTTTGCTTTATGGCACCCAGCCGGAACCTAATATATCGTAATACAAGAATATATATGCATATACACTGCAATGGGCCATCTATGTCTAGATTGTGAAATGCCTAGATCGCCAAATTTAATAGAATAGCAGATGCTATTAAATAATTTACCTTTAATAAAAAGTTATAAAAAAATAATAGAATAGCAGATACTATTAAAATAATCTAGCTTTAATAAAAAAAATTTTAAAAAAATAGAATAGCAGATACTATTAAATAATTTAGCTTACATAACGTCACATCGATGATTTGTTCTTCATATCTCGAATTGATTGTATAATAGAGCATCAATTATCCTATTATCAATCAACCGAAACATCGGTTAACCGAAGGCGTTTCAGTAGACAAAAATAAAAAATAAAAATTTAATTTCTTTTCGAGTGATAGGTCTGATGATGGGACATAGTTCCCGAAACGCGTAACGACAAAAACAACGCAACGAAATCACAGGACGGATTTAAAATAAGGTAATTTATTACCTAAAACGTGACTTGGACCATAATTAGCTATGTTTAAAATACAATACAAGGTTTTGTGTTTAATATGTATCACTGTTTCTGTGTTTCATATTGCTCCTATGACACTATTATAATTTTTTCGTAAATGATCGGCTATCCGAAATATCAGTTATCCGAACACCCCCGGCAGCATTGCTTCGGATAATCGATGCTTTACTGTATTAACAATATTTTGCATTCCTTTAAAGACATTCATTCTGATATAAAGTTTACAAAAGAACAAGACGACGACAACGGAAATATTTTATTTCTTGATGTACAAGTCCATCAAAACAATTGTTCATTCAACACTTCTGTATTTCCATGTACTTCTGCCACTCCACAATCGTTGAAGTTTTATGAGCTTTCAATTATTGCTCCACCGAAAATTTGTTTTGGAAAGAAGTAGCAAACTGCAGACAGATTTTACAAGACAATGGATATCCAATTGACGTTATAAATAAAAATATAAGATGGAATTACATCCGATTGAAAGAACAACACATTCAAGCAAATTTGATAATTTTCCTGATCATCCAACAATTAAAAAAACATTTTTAAAGATACTGATATCAAGGTTACTTTTAAATGGACCAATCAACTTAATTTTCCAATCAGTAAACCATCAAAAAAACGTGATGAAAAACAAAGGAGTAGTTTATAGTTTACAATGTATTATAGAGTTTTAAAAACGACTGCCATTACATAGGTCATATGTCACGTCTTCTTCAGAAATGACTAAAGAAATATAAAAGAGCAGTCAAACAGGTGTGATATTGAATATTACAATACGGCTAAACATGTTTTGGAAGCACAATCCTCAATTGGATTTCAACAGCATCACAGATCAAACGACACTTTTATCCGAACCTGTCTGGAAACTATTACATCATCACAAGAAAACCTTATAACACTAGATTTTCTGTTAAAAATATTCAGAAATATTTTTAATTCGATTATGGAGATTTCCCTGCAAAATATTTCGCCTACTCCCCTGTTCTTCAATGAAACAAATCCATTGACCATCACCTCTCTGCACAATAGATTTTCCTTCTTTAGCATATACCGTCATTATTTCTTTTTAGTGTATATCAATTCATTCCGATGAAGACCCTCCTTAGGATCGAAAGCTGCTTAAATTTTAGTTAAATGTTTTAAATGTATTTCTGTGTGATTTAGATGGTTTTTTTTAAGAATTTTTTAACACACATTAATTATTTTAAAAAAAGAATGCTTTAAAAATATTTTGAGATAAAAACGGTTATAATGTTTTCCGAGTTTTTACAATTTAGGCTACACACACACACACACAAACAAAAATGTCTTTAGGTTGTAATGGGCAGTAATTGTCTGGTGTCTAGGGCCCCATTTGTTGACCACATTCCTGAATTGTCCTGTTTACAATGGATCTTCACATTAGACAAAGACGAAAAGATAGAACAATAAATACATTTATTAATTATTCTGTAAAATATTTTGTACCACGAAAACAAAGAAGCATTGTCTTCCCAAATAAACCTATATTAGCGAGTAACAAAAATTCTAATAATATTTTCTATATTAAACGTAAAAAAACAAACAAAAAAAAACTATTTTCGTGACAGACAATAAGAGGGACAATCAGAACTTACAATTGACTACAAAACCTTTGATAATGATTCCAATGTTTCCATAAAGCAATAAGCATTGAGGAAGGTAATAAGGTAACATGTTTTTTAAGCATGTTTTGTATTTATATTACAAATATGTTACGTAATTTTTACAATGACAAGATTAGACAAAGCTACTTCCTTATTTATTGTTTGAAAATCCTTTTGTATTTGAAACTATTTTTCTTTTATTAAATTTCACATGGAGTTAAATAATAATACAACAAAATTAAACTCATTCAAAGCTGTTTTAACTTTGAAAGGTTATTATTATTAAGATCAATGGAGCCAAACACACAATGAAAATTAAAAACTTTATGATAAAATTAAAAACACATACAGTTTCAGTTTGCCAAATTACAAACCTTTTTCAATGTAAATGAAAAACACCATTTTAACTTAAAAACAAAAAAATTTGCATATTGGTTTATTCAAGGTTCTTTAATTTTTTGTAATTGTGCTCATTATAAAGTGTTTTCTTATAAACACTCTTATAATATAAAAATTTCAGTTTGTTTACTTTTTTAATTATAATCTGTGACACCAGATGGTGACTAAAGATGATGGGATTGGTTGGGTAGAGCTAGCTTTTTGATTGATGTTTAGGTTTGACTACGGGGTTTACACACCATGTGATTTGTGATGTATCCAAGATGGTCCTGTATTTAAAGGGTTGTTCCCGGTGTTTTTCATTTACATTGAAAAAGGTTTGTAATTTGGCAAACTGAAACTGTATGTGTCTTTAATTTTATCATAAAGTTTTTAATTTTCATTGTGTGTTTGGCTCCATTGATCTTAACTCTTCATAACGCACGTAAAAACCACCCATATTATTATTATTGTTATTCATAACTAGTCGGCTACCCGTCGCTTCGCTCCGGAAGCCTCCCTTATGTAACGGAAAACAATTTTTTATTTATTAAAAAAAACACACACACACACACACACACAAATTACATCAAGGAAACTAAAACTAAAATTTTTTAAAAGCTTTTTTTTTAATTTAATTTTTGATGTCTATATTCTCTCAATCTACGACTGCTTTTAGAACCACCATGTAAATCATATATCTATGATATATTTTTATTTTTTACAGAGATTAGAATGTAGGCCTAGTGGTCTAATGGCTAAGACGTCTAATTTCTGAGCAGTATTCTACCTAATAGAAATAGTGCATCTTTCTTTCTAGACTATCTTTTTTTTTTATTCCTATTGATACTTTTCAGTGGTTTTCGAGTTAGAAATAGTGATGGTTTTTGAGTTACAAATAGTGATTTTTCAGTATTCTATCTAATGAAATACTGCTTCTTATTTCTTGACTCTTTTTTTTTTTTTTTATTCCAAATGATACTTTTCAGTGGTTTCTGAGTTACAATAGTGTTCAGTATTCTATCTAATAGAAATGCTGCTTCTTTCTTTTTTGAGTCTCTTTTTTTATTCTAAGTGGCACTTTTCAGTGGCTTTTGTGTTCCAAATATTGATGGTTTCTGAGTTACAGATAGTGATTTTTCAGTATTCTATCTAATAGAAGTATCGCATCATTCTTTTTTGACTCTCATTTTAATTATAATTGTCACTTTTCAGTGACGTTTGAGTTACATTTACTGATGGTTTTTGAGTTGCAAATAGTGATTTTTTCGGTATTCCACCTCAAAAAAAGAGTGCTTCTCTCTTTCTTGACTCTGTTTTCTTTACTCCAACATCTGGCGTGTACACCCACATATTTTTCAATATCACATAGGATTTGGTTAAGTAAGAATATTTAAAATATTGCAACGTTTCGGCAATTATCGTTCTAATTGTCAGTTTCGAATTACAAATAAACTGACTGATGTGAAATAAATAAACAATTTTGAGATTCAAAAAAAACGATTGAATACATTCCTTATTGATGGGGGAAAGGAAAGGAGATATAAGCTAAAAAACCTTATGAAGAGAGCTGTAGTCCCTATGGCCTAATGGATAAGGCATCTGACTTCAGATCAGAAGGTTGCAGGTTCGATTCCTGTCGCGGATGTTTCATTGTAAAAATTATTTCTATTTTCCATTCTCTCAGAAAATTGCGCCGGACAGACAGACAGAAAGACAGACAGACAGACAGAGAAATAAAAGATTTAGTAATATAGATTAACTGGATACAATTAAAACATATATTTCAAGCGTTTCTATCATGTCACATTACTTCGTTATAAAAGCAACATTTTGTTGTGGGGAAAAAAAATTAAAGTTGCTTCTGTTAACAATAACATTTTAAATTTTTAATCATGAAAACTTACTGGCACAACTTGCTTAAATATATAGATCAACACAGAGCATAATTTAAGGGATTTCCACTGGACGACATATTTGCGCCCCCTACCCCACCCCACCCCCACCATCCCAAAAATCTACAACCAAAAAAAAAATTTCCAATTTTTTTTTTATTTTTGCCGTTGCCCAGGAATTTCCAATTCAACAACCAAAAAAAAAAAAAATCCGCCGGCGCTACCCACAGTCAGTGGTCGACAAAATCTCGGCACTGGACGACACTAGTGACGCCCAATTAACATTTTATTTTATGCACTGGATCAACAGAAAGTATTTATTCACTTACTTATACTAATTGTCACTGGGTTTTGTTACTTCTTGGGGTTTTTTTCTGGTTAGCTTCTTTATAAGAAATTAGCTTTTAAATACCTTACGTGATAGATAGGCCTAAACGAGTTACAGTTTTGAATTCAACGTCCAAAAATCTATGAAAATCACTATTAATGAAAACAATTGTTTCATTATCTATAATTGCCATTATTCCTCTTCAATAATGTAATGTAGGGACTAGTTCGTTTCGCGGAACTTTATTTTTTTTTTAAATGTATCTCTCCATTTTTGTCTCGTGTTCGGTCATCTATTTGCTTAAGAAGTTACTTCAATTAATGTATTTAACAATTGAATTTGTCATTTAATAATTTTGAAAACGCTCCTTTTATTCTGGAAGCGTCGTAGATTTCATTCTTGCTTCAACGTATGTTGAGTTTCCTTAACAATGTTTATAAAGCCGTTGTCTGAGAGATTAGCTACCGTAAAGCTTTATTAACATGTTTCAGAAAGAATGGAGATAATATTATCAGATACATCAATGCTTATAAAATGCTTATAAAAATACGTAGAACATTTTCATAGCTACAGAGATGTTTTTAGAAAGTCCTCAATATCTTACCAAAGAATTGTGAAATCAATATTTAAAAAAAAAATAATAGTAATAAAATTCAGTAATTGATTTTTTGTTTCTATATGGATAACTACAATCTTCATGTATAATGCTAATAAGTTGTCAGTCAAGTTTGTCTTTGTTGCAGATTTTGAAATGCTTAAATCTCTGCAACAGATAAATTGATTTTTTTTTTTTTTTAAAATTAAAACTTTATATACTTCAACTTTACTAAAAAGTGTCTTCTTAACAATAAAAAATAACAGAACAATATAGAAAAAATATACATATTGAAATGGCCCCATTGATCCATCGTAATGTGAAAGGATACTTTGAAAAGTAAAAACAAAATGTAAAAATAGTTATTGTGCATTTTAAAAAAAGTAATTTTTTTGTAAAGTTTCGATTTTAGAATAATCTAACACTTTATTCATGAACATGTTATATTTATGTTTCTCAGTATTGAATTTTCTCTCTCTCTTTTCAAGTTATATATATATATTGTGGGAACAGTTTTATGTATAAGAAGAATATCCTCCTCATCATGAGATAGGCCCATAATGCCTCAGATTATGAATACGTTTGTGAACTATAGTAACGCAGATGGAGAAAGTAAATCAATTATAAAACATGGTAAACTTTTAAAATGAATTTTAGTAACTTAATATTAACCTAAAATGTAGTTACATCAAAGCTAAACTCAAAGAAAACAAATATTATGTTTAACTAGCCGGGTACCGTCGCTTCGCTCCGGAACCCCTGCGTATATAGCATTAAAAAAAAAAAAAACTTTATTTATTTAGCAAATTAATATTGAGATCGGAGAATATACGACTTTCCAGCCCGTTGTGCCCTTCTCCACTTAACTCAGGAGTATTGCGGGTTGGCGCCACACACCTGGGGTTGCCGCCATACACTTCATCGTCAGTTTGCCAGATTATTCCCTATCCCGAATTTCGAAAAATCCGGCCTTATTCCTTGTCTACATCATAAAGGAAACCTCTGTGCAAAATTTCAGCTTTCTAGATCCAAGGGTTTGGGGTGGGCGTTGATGAGTCAGTGAGTGAGTGAGTCAGGACTTTTCTTTTTATATATGTAGATTTTCATGAATTTTGTTTTGTTAACATCATTGATTAGTTCTTTATAGATTATATTTGGATCTGTTATTTTCTCATTTTCAACTGTTATCCGATTCGTTCTTTACATATTATTCCTGGTGTTTTGATATCATGTTTATTTATGAAAATATGATCTATATTTGTTTTCGTATTTCCATGAATTGTACAGTTTCTTGTTGTTCCGTAAAGACGATTTTTGAAACCATTATTGCACCTAAGTTTTACGTATTTCTGTATTGCATTGTTTTTATTCATTTTGAAAATATCTATATTTACGTCCCCAATCAGTATGGTTGGACAATCAGTATATTTTCATTTTTTATGAATAGATTCTCTATTTTAGTAACATTTTAGTAATTTGTAATTTAGCATTTTGCTTACAGCATGACAGATAGAATAACGTTTTATAATATACGTTTTTATATATTATAATAATAATAGCCGGGTACCGTCGCGTTGCTTCGCTCCGGAACCCTTGCATATATAGCATTCAAAAAACAAACTTTATTTATTTAGCAAATTAATGTTGCGATCGTCGGAGAATATATAACTTCCCAGCCCGTTGTGGCTTCTCCGAATAACTCGGATGTATTGCGGGTCGGCGTCACACACCGAAAATTCACATTTTTGCATGTATCTTGCAAACGCTGAAGCGTTTGTGAATAAGTGATATATCGTTCGATAGAACTTTCAAAATACCAACATTTTCTCAATATAATGTTCTCTTCCATCTTTTATACTTTTCGTTTAAATTGAGAAAAAGTCAAAATTTGACCCTTTAAAAGGCGCCATCTTGGAAACCAATAGTTTGGTCACAAAATTGGAAAACGTTAAGTCTTATGACAGACAAGATAATGCTTTTATATTATGTTTAATAATGGACGCATTATGCCAAAAATTATAGAACCATAGCACTATACGTGTGTAAACAATCATATCCAATTCTTTATTTATGTTGTGGCAATTATATACAACAACGCTATTTACCGAAAGCCCAACGCTATTTACCGTCCCATTATATGAACAGGCTTTATTTTTTAAAATGATCATACTCGCCTGGTACTTTCTGAGGAATGAATTATCTTCATGCCCCATGTAGAATGTAGAAGATGAGTGGTAAATATATACCCAGCACCGAGACCTAAGGTCTGTTACTTCGTGCCCCATGTATATAGGCTAATTGCCACAACATAAATAAAGAAAAAAGAAAAAAAAATGAAGAGGAAAGAATGGAGAGGCAATGTACATTAAGATATTTGTTATGCTTTTATTTTGTTATATGGTAACGAGTTTGTTATGGCTACGTTGCTTCTGTAAGGATATCTTTCTGTATTTATAGCACCATTAGCCAGTATTGTTTATACTGAAAAAGCTAAGGGTTGGCTACATCGAAGTCGGTATATTGAATTAGTTTTTAAATTTTTAATTTTTTTTAAATTTTATTTCTGTATGTTTTTTGGATATTTGGATGTTGTAGAACCAAATTTGCATGGAATGCCTTTGACAATACTGAAAGGAGCAATGCCACTATGCTTAGAGTTTTGTTTTTAACCAATGGATATTACCAGTTGTAACATATGGAGCGGAGACATGAACGTTGAGCCAGGAAAGCAATTCAGACAAGTCAAAAAAGCATGGAAAGTATATTAGGATGATACTGCAAACGAAATGTATGGGACAGCAAACCAGAATGTCTGATATTTTTATCACTATAAAGCAGCTCAAATGGAATTGGGCAAGCCATTGTAGCAAGGTGTAATGATAATAAATGGTCAACAGAAACTCTAAACTGCATTCCGAGGAATGAAAGGAGACCGGGAAAGTAGATGGATGGATGAAATTAAAAGTTGGTTGATTGGAAGAGAAAAGCGTTCGACCGAAATAACTGGGAATAATTTGGAGAGACCTTCATCCTGCAGTGGGTTGAAACTAGTTGATGATGATGGTATCATTATATAATAAATATAATGTGCATAAAAAAATATATATTGTAATTCAGTTCTAATAATCTCATTTGTATTCCTAGCAAAGAATGAAAGCACTTATTTTTTCTCACCATAATTTTTCAATGTTTATAATTAAAATAAATAGTAATGGAATCAAATTCAAAAAGTTTTGGGCCTAAAAAACAAAAGTTCTTAAAAGTAAAGTTAAGTCACATAAGGCGAATTCTCGTTGAGAGTTATAGCTGCGAGTTCTGGCTGTTGGTAAATCGCTGTGATTAGCCTTGTCACACTGTGCAGAGGCTCACGCTTCTTGATAGCAGCGAATCAGGAAGTGAGGATCTGACCATCAGTGACGATGGTTCAAGTAGTTCCTTTGGTTTTGTGAATTGTACTATATTTGTTTGCTGTGTAATTATTTTCTTTTCGTATCATAAAAATAAGTGTTTTTAAAATGTCACGATTCAACTTTTGTTTAACTTTTAAAAAGATTGTTTTATTCCCTTATTTATATAGTGTTGACAGACCCATAGTGGATTAACTTCAAATTTTTTTCTCTTATATATTTTATTCTAATAAATTAAAGTTGACAAATAAAAATTAAAAAAAAAACGACTACAGTAAGTTAATTTCATTAAATATCACAATATTTTACATTAGTCCGGATTTACTTATCAAGGCTTTTGAGAAATGTCAATGGTAAAATAGTTGAAGCACATGACACCGCTAGGTGCGCTGCACCAAATTTTTTAACGTCTAGCTATCGGATCTTTTATTCTTGACTCACTGCGTAATTCCAAGACAGCTTTACTCACAGCGAGTGTGTCATGTGACCCAGCTAGCAGCGACTAATTTGTTCCAAAAGATAAACCCATTTAACTTTTCTTGCAGCGAATTCTCCACTCGCTCAGCGAGCATACGAGTACTGTACCGATTTATTTGTCAGATTGAACGTTTTAACCAGCGAGTTCTTGCTACTAGTCGAATCGCTGCTGGTAAACTAGTGAAGTGTGAGCTTTAAGCCCCGCGAACACCATGCAACTTAGTCGTCCGATTTTGACGTCACGAGTTGATATAAACTTTTGTCAAACCCCGAACACCATGCAACTCGACATGAAGTCGGCGGTGATAGAAGGAATCCCATAATGCAATGCGTTTCCCAAACCCGATGTGGAAAATCCGAAAAAAATCGAGGTTTTAAATAAATTCTGCAGCTTATAATTTCAGCATTTCAGCATAAACTTTATTTATGCATGAAAGAAACTCGCAATACTCTTGATATTCATTGAGTACGAGCATGTCTTCGAATCGAATCGGCAAATATCATTTTCGACGCCATTTCTTCCATGGGCGTGACGTCACGACTGACGTGTTCCAACGCTGCCCTGTGATTGGGTAATCCCAGCGACTTCGATGCAATTTTTCGAGTTGCAGGTGTAGAAACAACTCGAGTCGGATGACAAAAGTTGCAGTCAAGTTGCATATAAACGGGCTCAAAACTGTCTATATCAACTCGTGACGTCAAAATCGAACGACTAAGTTGCTGAAAAATTGCATGGTGTTCGGGGGCTTTAAATCTCCGTAGATGCCCGCACTTACAAGCAAGACGGGCGTTTGCTTCACCCTGGAATTTACAATGTAATAAAATTCATATAATTTCTTTCTCGCAAAAGGTCTAACAGATACTTAAAAAAATGATAGATTTTAATATTATTTGATTTACTTAAGGTAAATTATACGAATTTTTTTCAGTTTAAATTTGCAACTTACAATTTTTACAATTGCCATTATATATTTTGCTCCCTCTTATAAAAAATCTGTGGACGCTCATGAAAGTCTTAGTCACATTGGGCGAAGTTCTCGTGGCGAGTTCTCGCTATTGGTAAAATTTCTGCTATTAGCCGTGTCACACTATACAAAGGATCTTGCTTCTTGGCAGTGACGAGTATTTTATTTCATTCTGTCCTGTATTAGTCTGTTATGTTTTTAATTTTTTTCTAAACCTCAACAAGTGAAACTTCAAATTCCTCTTCACTTAACTCACTGATAAGTTTTCAATGTCCTCCAATCTCTATTCCAGCACTCACTTGATGAAGCCTCACACAAGGCCTCATAGGTTCGAAAAACCTCTAGGAAATCATTTTATTCCCGTACCCTCTCTCGTCACTAGTTTAAAAAACATCAAGACAAACGTTATTGAAAACCGCAATTTCAGGCATACACAGCAGTTACTTTTTAAGCTAATAAAATTATATCTAATAACTATAACTCATTCATTCTGCTACCATCTAAAATAACTTTAGAATTTATTAAAACAGGAAAATACATAAAATTTTCTCCAGATTACGAAAAACTCAAATTACAAAGTTATTTACACCAGATAAACCCAGTTAAATTAACAAATATTAACTAGCTTGTACAATTCCAATAAACTTTTAGTATAAATATTTCATAAGTATCGAGTTTTTGGATAACAATTTTTTCCAAAAAATAATATTAAAAAAAATTGCACTAGAGCAAGTTAAAACACCCTCAACTCGAGGAGGAATTTTTTTTAAATTAAATAAAAAAAAATATTTAAGGAAAAATATACGTACGAAATAAGTTTAAATGTCTCTAAAAAAATTAGGATAAAATTTTCTAATCTTCTGATTAGCAAAAACATTATTTATAATGAAAACATTATAAATCAGCATAAACTTTGGGCCTGATAATATTTAACGTTACACTTTGCTTGATAAAAGCAAAACTGGTCTGGATAATTTATTCACTCGGAATAAACTCGAATTGAAAAAGATGGAACACAATCCATTTCCAAATTGTTAGATATCTTGACTGCAATGGTTATAGAGAATCTCAGGTAATGATTAGAATTCCATTCCTGGATGAGGATGATTCAGTAGATATTTATCGGAAAGTTTCATTGAAAAACGAAAGATAGCCAAATCCAGATTCATGGCTTAATCCCACTCTTCCAGGAAGTTGGAAGTTTTCTGACCAGGACAAAACGTAGTATTCTATAGCAGACCAGGAAGGGAAAAATGGCAAAAATTAGGGAAAATATTCTTTCCTTACAAAAGTAACTTAGAAATTAAAAAAAAATCGACAAAATTTAAATAATCATTAATAAACTGTGGAGTGCGTTTTCATTATTCTAAAAAAAAAAAAAATCAACATCTAGTAAAACTTAAAGCAAGGCAAAACCTAATTTATATATGTAAATTAGAATAAAGAGATATGAAAGGGGGGGGCGGGAAATTAAATAAATTTCTAACTGGACATGGGCTTATAAAACTGTAGATGAATTTTTACAGTTTTATAAGCCTATGTCCAGTTAGTTAAAGCTTTAGAATTCTCTAAATCTTTACATAATTTAGCTTCTAATATTCTAAGATGATGAAATTGACAAAAATATACTACACTGACAATATACTACAAGTAACATTTGAGCTCTATTAATAAAAAAAGAATAACTAGAACCAGAAACGATTACGTCATTTCACACTGTGATGGGCTAACAGCGATCAACTCGCTCCAAAAGTTGAACACGTCTAATTTTTCTCGCAGCGAATTTTTCACTCGCTCGGCGAGAGCGCCAAGTAGCGATTTCCGTGTTAGACAGAGCGATTTAACCAGAGAGCTCTCGCTGCTAATTAAAATGCTGCTAAGTGTGGCCGAGGCTTAACATAAAACTTACTCATATATCTCCATACTTAAAACTTATCACATATCCTCATACTGTAAATATGCTCTAAAATCAAGAATAAAATTACATCAGAGCATTATTAGATAAGCTATAAAAGGACTTACTTCTGGATCTTTAGAAAAAGTGGATATTTAAAATTAATGTATTTTCACATAAAGTTAATAATATCTAGGGAATAAGAATAAAGTTATGAAATTTGAAATTTGATGTAAATTCGTGCATTAATTTTTTGAATTACTTAAGGACACTACACTTTGGCCTCTACTTAAAAGTGGCTTAGATGATGGGTTAATAAATTCCAGAATTTAATAAGACGAATATTATAAATATGAAATTTTAAGTAAATTTCACTTATTTAATGGAATATCAATGGCTCTTATTTTGCTGTGCTGATAAATCGTGGCCACAAACACCAAAATCTAATTAGGGATCAACAATATCAACATTTAACTCTCAAATATAAAATTTGATGTTGATCAGTGCATTACTTAGTTCCTAAAGTTTCACTATTTTGGACCTTACGTAAAGACGCCCTTAAAACAGGCCGATCCAAAATCTAATAAGATCTAGATAACAACACTAGGAATTTACATATGAAGTTTGGTGTAGATAGTTTTCGAGTTATCGCCCTCAAGAAATTCTCACTTTCTCTCTCACATACACACAAACACACACACACACACATACACATCAAAATAAAAAAAAAATCTAATTTTCATTAAATGGTCTAATTAACATTAAAATCGGAACAAGGATATTTGATATGATTAATATTCTGTTTTATATATAAATTTTAAAAAGAAAATGATTTGATATATTAAAAAAAAAGTATTTTATATTTACGTGTTCCTTGCATCACTACTACACTATTCTGTTACTATCGTATGGAGAAAGTTAATTTGCTATTTAAAAATCCCGAGTGGTTATAATTAAACTGACAGTGCTATAGCGATAGAGAGAAGGATCTACTCGACTGATCACAATGAAAGTTGGTCAGTACTTAATAAGAACATACGGAAAATAATTTGCTAATAAAAAAAGGAGTTATTTTGAGTTCCACCAGCTGGCGTTGTTGCGCAAAATAAAGTGTTAGCACATGCTAATTTCTCGTGCCGTTGCAGTTACTCACTTGTGATGTCTTCCTGTAATCGCTGGAGTAACCATGGATGTCTGCAAGAAAGACCAAGCTCTGCTGGTGAAACTCTTAAACCAGTAATGTCGCTGTTGCATTACTTCAATACCGTCGTTTGAAAGAAATAAAAAAATAAAGAAATAAAGGAATGAAGAATATGATAAAATAATTCGAAAAAACAGACGAGTTGGTTTTAGCTCCGAGTAGAGACCGGCGATCTGGGCAGAAAGTAATGTGGACGACGTCACACTTACCGTTGCAGTAACCCAGTCGCATTCGGATCTACCCGTACTTAGACGGCGTATACGGCAACTGCAAGTTTCGTAGTCAACTGTCCGTAAAATTGTACTGTCAATCCTGAAATGATATATAATTCAGAGAGTGCAGAAGCTGCAACTACGTTGATCCTGAACAATGCACTGACATTACTTTGCGATTTCTGGCGAGGATATAGCTCGACGACATGTGGTCTTCGAAAATATTATGAACCGATGAGGCGCATTTTTCCCTACAACAACCTGTGATATGCACATCTACCGAATATGGGGTCAAAACACCTTCAAAAGCTGTGCTTGTTGAACTCCGACACTCTGATTTTGTAATTGTATGGTGCAAATTTACCACAAACTTTATAATCGGATCATGTTTTCTTTGAGGAGTTCACGCTTCAAGCCCCCCCCCCCCGCCCTTCGTCGATCGGCGAATGGACCACTTTACACAGACCTTCTCCGCTGCAGGATTATTCTGGCTTTGCAAGAACGTAATTGCTTCGACTCATAACCTTCATACAGGATGGGGCACCACCACATATTTCATGTACGGCTATGCAGCTGTTGCGAACTATATTTGGTGGGGACAAAATAATTTTTCAAACGTTTTCAAAAGCTTGGCCACCACGATCAACCGATCTCAACCCATACGATTATTTGATAATGGGGTTATTTGAAAAGCGGGGTTTATCAAGGCCAGATTTAACAATACTAAACTGAAGGCAAGAATAACACCAGCAGCTATTCCTCGAGACTTGCTTCAAGCAACTGTGGACCATACCCTGCTACGTTTCCAGCACATTTCGCATACGAATGGTTCACTTATTGGGCACTTAGATTTAAATTAAACGTTATATTTGTTGAATATCTGTCTTTTTATTTTTATTTTTTTATGCATTAACGTCACCCGGGTGGCACAAAAATAACTATTTTTTTTATTCCCAAATTTCTTCCCATGTTCTTATTAAAGTATCCACCAATTTTCGTTGTGATCCGTTGCGTAGATCCTTCTCTACATCGCTCTGAATACTGTCACTTTAATTACAGCCACCCGATTTATTAAATTTAAAAATAGATAGGGTGTTTCGGAAATGGTAGACAAAGCGAAGAGATACGGGTTCCAAAGGTCATTTTGAGTTGAAAATGTTCTATGATATTTTGTTGTACGGGTCATAGTTTTA
>JAFIDM010019722.1:40355-73285 GCA_023159025.1 Thereuonema tuberculata
CTTTGTATCTTTTTAATTATTGTTTTGTATATATTCGATTATGATTTTAAGGAGAAAGAGGATGTTTATTTTCTCTTTCTCGTTTCTGTATTTTATTTATATTTTTATCCTGAAGAAGGCCCGTCATTGGGTTGAAATATAGAATTGATTTTTATGAAGATATTAAGGAGAAGTGGATTATTTCAGTACTTTTATTATTGAAGATCAATTTAATAAAAAAAAAGCTACATTATTATGGCTCGTACTTAATTTATAATTAAAAGTAATCCTTTCTTTTAATACCACTTATTGTACCAACTATTCCAATATTTACTGTTTTGACTTATTAATTATTTTATAGAAGTAAAATAATGCATAAAATATACATGAAATTTTTACATTATTTTATAGAAGTAGAGCTATCTTGATAATTATTTTCCACATTGTTATTTTAGTTTTGTCTCTTTGTATTTCTACAAGCTTATTACTTCGTTTTAGTTATTATTCAATCAAATTTATGTGGGCACAGAGATACATTTTTTGGAAATTCACCTAAAAAGTGTCCTAGTAGATTCCCATCTGAACAGGTTGTGATGGGAAATGATAACCTTCCTATAACCCTTATTGCTTCTATAGACTTCATTGTTTCTAATGTGTGTGTGTGTGTGTGTGTGTGTGTGTGTGTGTTTTTTTCCTAGTTACTGTAGTTTCAAGTTCTATATTTTTTTCCTGACACTATGGTATCTTATTTTAATTCATCTAATTTTTTTTTTGTATGGCTTTATATGCAGACGTTATTTTTGAAGCGATGAGAGTTAACGAGGTACGTCGTATTTGTATCAGTGCATTCAATCACACATGCGTGTTAAAAGCCGGAACCGTGAATCATAAATTTTTGACGTGACTGATGAACGTTTCGGAGCACGATCAAAGATTTTTCTCTATGGATTTGGTCATGAGATTGAAGCAATGAAATCACTGCTGGAATTCGATATTCAAAGTATACATTCAGATTTGCTTTGCAAATGTATATAAACTTCTTTTGTAGGTGTGCCCAATATGAATTATTTCTGCAGTCATTATAGATTCTAGGAAGGATCAACGACGGCATTGTTTTAGAAAGCTTAAGGAATTTCATGCATCAGAATTAATATTTTTTAATTCTGACATGAATAACAAAAAGCAGTTAAATTAACGCTGAAACCTAGTGCAGTTTTTTTTCTTATTTCGAATTATGTCTTCGTTTGAGATTTAGGTTTGTAAAATTTCATAAGCTTCATCTTTGACTAATTTTTTTTTATTCGACGTAGGGCCGTGGGCACATCCCCATGTGTGCTTTCATCCTTGCGGATCTATTGCATTAACCCTTTAATGGTCAGAAATTGTGAAGGTATTTTTTTCCATTTTCAATTCTGACAAGTTTTTACACCTTTCAATGCCATAGACAGCGGAAGAGAAACAGCAGACAAACGTAGGACAGAAAGTAAACATCCAAACCGACGCCGGGATTCGAACCCAGGTGCCGACACATCGGCCTCATGGAAGACCACTGTCTAATACACTACACCCCGCCGGCACGGCCTATCTTTGACCAATTGCTTTTGATAGAATAGGGTAGAAGATTAATATAATAGAAGATAAAACAGTGTAGACTCTGAATTACCTTTATAAAAATAATATAATACAAAATATAACAAAGTGAGTATAAGGAGGGTAACTGAAAGATTTGCTTAAATTCGTAAGATAAAAACTTAATATTCCTTGTTTTTCAAATCACATCGATTTTTTTTTTTGTTAATTTTAAAGATAATAAGTTGCTGAGAGAATATGAGTTTACTTTCTTTAAACTATTGTGTATATATGGGTGTATTTTTTTTTCTTGTTTATATTAAGGCAAAAAAAAAAAAAATAATGCTAAAGAAAAATATTTATGTATTTGTAAATTTGATGTCTGTCAAATACAAATATAATCTTAGATTATCTGGCTACATTCATGCTATAACCTCTTACAGCTATAATCAAACACATTTAGTACTTTACGAATTACATCTGCCATATAATTCAAAAAGTACTAAATTATATGGAAATTATATGACAGATATCTAAAATTAATTCTTCTGTATATTAGTAATAATAGTGGATCAATCCTTGCTTGAGGGATTTTCCCGTGGTGAGTTTTACTCGATATTTCGGTCCGGTGCCTCGGCCCTTCTTCAGGAGGTGCATCTTAATTACATTTAATATAAATATATATTAAATATATATCTCCTGAAGAAGACCTGAAGCACCGGACCGAAATATCGAGTAATCCTCAGCCCAGTGTGGGAAAAATCCCTTAAACAAGGATCTATCCAGAATCATGTCCCACTCCTCCTTCAGAACCAAACTATAGTAATATCTTTAGGTATTTTCAGGGTTTTTTTTTTAGGGCTTCTGTGAGATGATGTGGAATTACTCCATTAGCGGAGATTACAATTAGAACAATCCTAATCACTTTCGATTTCCGTTTATTTTTAAGTTTATAATATAAATCTGCTTATTTCCTTAATTTTTCGGCTTTGGTTTTATTCATGTTGTTATCTAAAGATACTACAATATCGATTATTTTTATGATAAAATCTTTTAACGTGCTTGTATTATAAAATTAAAAATTCAACTATTAAAACACATTACATTTAAGATAATCTAAAAATTAAAACTATCACTACGTTTCAAACCATCAACGTTGATATAGTTCTTCCTCAAGTGCATTAAAAAAGTTTTTGATCCTCCGTAATCGGGTTCGTCTGTGAGAATGAACCGTAGTGATAGTTTTTAATTTTTAGATTATCTTAATTGTAATGTGTTTTAATAGTTGAATTTTTAATTAATCGATTATTTTTGTTTCTTGATTTATTTGATCTAGTACAAGAATGTCTGGTTGGTTCTATAGGATTGTCCTATCTGTTCTTAAAGCAGCATTCAGTATTATTCTTAATTGTTATTCTCCATTATTTCGTGTGATATGCATTTGTACTGTGGTCGTAACTCGTTGTCCAGCAGCTGATAGTGTTTCGCAAGTTCGTAAGGAATTTCCTTAGCCACGGTATCATATCTACGAAGATGGTCTGTCCCTGCTAGTAGTAGACATCTCCTGCAATATGTTGTGTGCTTTCTGTTGTTTGGTTACATAGCCTGCATTTATCTAGAATGCTCTCTTTTAATTTATATTTATTATATTACGACAAATAATTTTTCTCACCCATATTTAGAGATTAAACACGCTTATTTACAGATACGTGGGAATATTATCGTGATTGGGGAAGGGGGGAAGGAGGCAAACAATTATTTTAAATACATTATATAAATATTGTTAATTATTTACAAAATATACATTAGAGACAGGGGCGTATATAAGGGGGGGGGGCCGAGGGGGCCCGGACCCCCCTCCCCCCCGAAATAATGAAGGTATGTCCTCCCAACGGTTTTTGTTTTTTTGTTTTTTTGTTTAACAGGTAGGTTTCCATGGGGTGTCTACTTAAAATTACTTAACTTAACCTTATATTAATCTTGGCCCCCCCCCCGAAAATATATTCTATATTCACCACTGATTAGAGATATTGGTATATTGAGTAAATTATTTACAATAATTAAATAAATAATAGACAGGATATTACTTATTTATTTATTATAAATAATTTAGGTAATATACCAATATCTCTAATGTATATTTGATTTCATGCTTTATTATATTAGTTTTTCACAGTTTATCTGGATAGATTCATGATGTTACAACCTATCAGAGCTTTAATCAAACACAACCCTAACTTTCAGGGTTATTAAGTAATTTACTAAATGGCAGTTTTCTAGGGTTAATAAAACGAAATTCACAATTTTAGCGTAACGAAAGCCGAAATCACTTTTTTGTCTGAAGCGAAAAAAGTTATGAATCATTATTTCGTTTGCCAGCTGTACTGCAAATATTACTTAAAGTCCGCCAAATCAGAGAACGACCGTGGCCACCAGATGTCGCAATAGTAGAATTTGAATCGATTGTATATGTCTGTGTTTATGGCGGGAAAGTGAACATTTAGAGAGTTTGAAGTTTACGGAAAAAAGACGATATTTATTTTCTTGAACTATTCTGATTTCTCATCAAATATAATTTCAAAAATTTATTTTTATTCATTCGTTCGTTTCAATCGTTCAAAATCAGTCTCCTACCTTTCCCAATTGGTTTTTTGACGACATTGCATCCCTAGATCGACAACACGAAGACGAAGATGGGATTCTTTTACTCATGTCTCGTCTTTTACTCATGGCACTGGGATCGAAAACAATTTCTCTGATGTGCCATAAGTAAGCATGTCATAAGGCCTTTTCGAAATAAGAAGTAACGTTAGCAATAACTTCCGTTGTTTTGCTGCCAATGGTTTTCTGTGCCGGAGAGTCGCCATTTTGAATCCTCTCTCTCTTAGTCCTGAAATGATTAAGAGATCATAGGTCTCGTTCAAGGTCAAAGTCATCCTCTGGTTTGGCCAACTGTAAGCTAGTAAATATAATGTACTGAAATCATATCAAGACAAGCACACAATCCTATACTCCGTCGGAGATGTTAGATGACAGACAATAATATTGATGCTTGTCATCTAATGAAGATCCACAGATATCTGAGACACGCTAAAGGGATTAATGCTAATGGCTGAACATTGATAGAAATTCTAAGTTTCGTATTTCTGTTGCTTTTGTTTCCATGGGAATTTTGGTTACAATTGTGCAAATTTCTCGATAGAGATCTTACAGAATGTTTTTGAAATTCAAAAGTTAAACTTCTTTTTTTTCCGCCACCCCACCCCCTCCTCATGTTGTGATAAAAACCATAGATTCTTAGCCAAAAATATCACGAAAACACCACACGATTTCTTATTTCTCCCTTTTAAGCATTATTTCTTGAGTAAATTAATTTAACACCAACTAACTTTTTTTCTAGCTCTACCTAAAAGCTTAGAAATAAAGTTTAGAAATAAAATTAGAAAATTCGCTCTACGCAAACGTTGTAATGTAGAATAGCTCTATGTTAAAGCAGAAAAATAGTTTGTATAAAGTTTAATAATAGTTATATTTAGAAATATTACTTTTTTTATATAATTGAAAATAGCTCAAAGTAAATTAATGACAAAATTAAATGGTTACAATAAAGAAAGTATGGCAATAATTAAGTGTAATAAATTAACCACAAGTAATCATTACATAATTTAAATAATTAGGAGATACGACCAATTGAAAGTTGTATAATTATTTAAATTTTCATTTAATTATTATAGCATTGTTACATTTAATTTCTTTTTTCAATGAAATACAAACGTTTTTGAAAAGATGTTAAACTGCACTAATGATCATTATTACAAATAATGAAATAATAAGATATTTCATATATAAATGAAAATAAATAAGTAAATATCCAACAATTGACTGCATCTGCAAAATTCTATTATTACTAAAAATAAAGTTTTGATTTTAAATGGATAACACTATATAAATTCTTATTTAATTAAATATAATAGTCATTCCAATGCTTAAACTTTTTTTTTTTTTTTTTTAGTTTTATTTTCATACTGTAGGTTTAAATAACAAATTCCTCAAAAGCTTTTTGTCATTTCTTTTTCCATGGAATAAACTAACCCTATAGGATAAAATATAATATTTGAAACTTTTTTATATATTTACAATTGCCTTCACATTATATTTTATTAGCGTAATTATGCTTTGGATTCAATCCTTTTTATGTTGGGAAATTTCCGTATGTATTTATTTGTTGTTTATTTAATTCACTTTATGTAAATACTACCAAGATTTTGAAGATAAAACAGAATTCCTAAAAGTGTTATTAAGTGACTTCCTCTTCTTTAAAAGACAACAAATTACTGTTTATTGTTTATTGCTATTCGAGTGAAAGACCTGATTTACGATTACGATACGTGTTGCAGATTTTGGACTCTGATAAGAAAATTTTCTACCAAGATAAAAAAAATAAAAAGTTCTGTGGTTCAATTCGACGCTTTCATTATCAAACCTAAAAAAACACTGATAAAAAGTAGAGCAATTACAACACTAATAATTATAGCCTTTCTTTGTTTATAGACTTTCTTTTTTTTATTATTCAATTCACTTGTTTTAAACTAAAAAAAAAGTGCAACATATTACGTCAAATATAAAAGAAAATTTAAAATTATATATTTCTTGAATTTTTCCTTTACCGTAATTACTTGTTATTTCCTTGTGAAAAAAGAAGGATATGTTTTTGTAGCATTCAATTATTTTCTTTCTCCTTTCCTTTTCTTTTTTGACCATCTTAGTTTCAACATTAGATTCCAAAAACATCTTAAGAAAATACATTCATTAGCAGCTGAATTTTTGCTTAAGAATAAAACCAAAAGCTCATGAAATTGTGAAAATAATACAAAGTTTATTTTTACATTCTAATATTTGCTGAATATTACAGTAAGGTACCTAAGCCATATAATGTCATGTATACCTTTAACGCCATCTATCTAATTCTTCATAAATATAAGAGATGGCGGTACTGCACTAAAGTAGTTTGCATTGACATGCCATCTAGTGTTGAAGTGAGTTATTAGCAGACCGCCAACATTTTCGAGTGAAATTAGATTTCCACCTTTTCGTGTCGAGGACTGGTTCTGAAAGGCTGCTACTATATCAACGTAAGATAAAATATAGATTTTTTAATGTTCAGCAAAGATTAACTATATAAAACTACATATTTTCTTGATTCTTGAAGATTCTTCTATGTAGATAAGTCAACTGTTATTTTTAAAATTCAGAAATTATAGACAAACAAGTGTATCATGTGATCCATGTGCTCAGTAGCGCTTTAACGCCATGGTGGTGTTAATGGTCTACATATACGATTTTAGGTTACGTACGACATTTATAAGGTACTAATATGTTTCATGAAAATACAGATTTTTATCTTATTTATTATTTTGCTTTTATAATCGGAAAACGCCGAAATTAATTAATTTTTATATTTCCTCTTTTGTTTTAGCTACAGATTAGAAAGACTGCGTTAATTTCAAGTGATTTTTTATTATTTTTTACACAAAGTCAAATTTAGTTGCTTTTTACTGTAATTTTGTACAAATAATGTTTACAATGATGGAATAATTCTTAATTTTAAATAAGTTAAAATTTACTAGAAAGTAGGTGGCGTTAATTGGACCAGGTGTTCCTAATAACGCCAGATTGCAAAGTTTTCTTATTTGAGTTCTCATACTTCTCCAGTAAAAGTTATCATATGTTTCATTATGGTATGCTTCAAACAGAAGATTAAACTTTCTTGGTCGTAATTTTCGTTTTTCGATACACCTTATTTCCAGACTTACAGTAATTTAAATGTTAAGGTGGCGTTATTTGGGCAGGGTACATTACACATTTCCAAATGCTGAAAAAATTTTAAAGCCAGTTTTATTTATTAAAGTTATTGAAATCCAATTAATTTTAATCCTATCAAAGTAAACTGGAATTAGTGGATTAGCTGAAAGTATTAATATGATATCGAAATCGATAGAAATACAGTGTTTAGTTATTTTATGTGACCATCATGCGCTAATTTTTTGACAACGATCTACATGGAAAACTTTTAAATATAAAAAAATCAGATCTCTTGTCCATAAATAGGCATATTAAATTTCAATAAGATCCATCCACCCCTTCAAAAGTAAACAGAGAAAACAGATACTCAAGCAAACACACAGACTGACTGATTTGATTAGAAAAAAATAGGTAAAGAAAAAAAGATATCTAGAAATCCTCATTTTTGTTACTATTCTATTCTACGTAAACAGTTTGAGATAGTTTAAGAAGAGTTATGTAATTTGACGAAATAATGAATAAAGGACTGAAATAATTAACTAGTATAAATGTAGGTTTATTCCATAAATAGTTTAAATACATATGTCATTCATTTTAGTTGAAGTAAAATATCATTTATGTAAATAATTAATAATTAAGTGAATAATCACACACAGTCACAGTTCAATTATAGTTCCATTAGGTTTATACTGTAGTTCCATTCACTTACAATAGTCAATGCTATTTTCTTCTTTATATTTATATTTTGAATAAGTCTGTAGTCACAATAATCACTAAAAACTGAATATATTATTCTGTTGAAATCTGCAATTTCATTAAATTCACGTGGTACGATATTGGAACACTAATTCTACTCGAAGAACTATTTCTTTAATTGAATACCAGTTGAACCTTCTCATTCATAATTATATTTTTCTGTATTAATTATGATACAAATTTGAAGTAACATATATTTCTACGGAATACGATTCTGTATCTCAACTTGGCGTCCTGCAGTTTTTTAAGTATTCGATCGACTGTAAGTTAAATAATAATCATAAGAACTACTTACATCGATCCAGTATAATAATTTTCATAATTATTCTGCATCGGATAAATAACTCTTTACAGCATTCCAAAGTATCATAGGTTACAAGTAAATAAATAATCTTAGGTCGAGAGAACAGAAAACTTAGTTATCCATTCTTAATACAAACTTCTTTCTATTTCGAAGCATGTCGACATATACTTAGTTCTACATGATTATATTTATTGGATTTGCTGTAGAATCTTTATCTTATCAATGAGAACCCTTGTCTCCATCGCATCGCCATATAATCAGGAATCTATCTTCACCGATCATCCATTTGTCCTTCTTCCTTCTTTTGTCAACAATGCCTCTTCATGCGCATTGCACATCATGTGTAGCACTTCATTGTTTGGCTTTCACTGATTGTTAACATTTATTTTCCTCACTTCATAGTTTTAAATTTTCATGATCTGTCGTTACTTCATTTATTTATTATTTTTCTACAATTTTAGGGGATTTCAATGGGCCCAGTTTCATTAAAAATTAATAGGATGATCAATGAAATAAACAATTGTAATAGTTATTTAAAGGCGAAGATAGTGTTTTGTGTAAAAGATTTTTGAACTTAATTTTTTTTAATTATAACACGAGGTGTATGGAAATCGCTATTCAATTAGAGAAAAATAAGTTTCATGTTTTTGCGGAATCGAACTGTCGTTAAGTTTCATGTTTTCGAGGAACCTTACTCTTTCGTTCAGGGACGTATGATTGAATCGAAATAGAAATACAGGTAACCCCGAACAACACGGTACTCGAAGAACACGAGTTTCGAAGAACACGGATACCTTCCCCCGAATTACACGGTTTCAAAGAACACGATTTTCCAGTAATTCTTTTGAAAAAAATAAAATACATATCTTATTTTTTTGCTTTATTTTATAATTTTTTATAATTTGTTTTATAATTTTTTTCTTTTATTTTGATAATAAAAATTTGCGATAAAACGTTTTTTCAAAACTCATTAAAAAATTAATTTGAATTATGTAATACAAGATTTTTTAGAAGTGTTTACGAATATGAATTCAAAAAATAAAAGTTTTAGTTTTATATTTAATAAAAAAAAACATTTAAAACGAACGTTTTTTATTTTATTTTCATACTTGAAACGGAATCCCATTTTCTGTAGTCTCGAACAACACGGTTTCAAAGAACACGGAGTCAATTAATCGTGTTCTTCGGGGGCTAGGTGTACTTACAAATGCATATTAAAAAAAAAAAGTTAGTTACTTAAGTAATTATATACAGTATGCAAATACTCATATTTATATATTATATAAAAGATATATATTATATATTATATATATATAATATTATATATATATATATTATATCATATATTATAAGAAAAAAAAAAGAAAAGATATTTTTAAGTAATTATATACAATATATGTTTTACTTTATTTTTCTGAATTAAAGTACTTCTAATTAAAAACCAAAATTAACGAGAACACTAACTTTGTTTTGTTTTTTTTTATAATAAAGAAAAACTAAAATTCAGTTAGTGAAGTATTAAAACTCTTATATAAAAACTTAAAATAAAAGCACAACTGAAATAATTTTAAATACAAACAGTAAATGAGTATCATCACCACATGATAAGGAAAAAAAAAAGTTTAGTTAATTAAGTTAACTAATTAATTAAAAACCAAAGTTAACGAGAAGATTATTTATTTACTTCTAGTCTTACATTGGTTTTCTGTCTAATATTCATAACATAAACGGAAAAAAACTTACATTAGGCTATCATAAAGAAAGAAGTTTAAGAAAAGCGAAAAAACAAAAACAAAAAAGAAAGTAAAAAATAAAATGAAATTAATAATAAAATGAAAATTAAAAAAAAATAAATTACATGAGACTTGCACGAGAATCAAACTTTTTTCCGAAAATTCGTTTTATATATATACAGTAAACTTCTGATTATCCGGAAGTGGTGGCGCCGCGGATAATCCGAAATAGGACGAAAAAGAACGAAAATCAACACAAAAATGCTTTTAACATTTTATTTACATTAAAATGGCAATACATACAGTTACAGTACATAAATTATAAACAATTATTTTATTTTAAATTATTTATTTATTTTTAAATTTTATTATTAAGGAAGGCTCTCCAGTAATTTAGTGAATCTGCCGGCCTAAGCTCCGCCCACAAGGTCGTTCTTTAAATTGTTTGTCTATAATTGTCTTCACTTACTTTGTTAGCCTCTTTTATTCCTTATTACCTTATATTTACCTTATTCTAGATTTAATTTTTTTTTAATTCCGTAATTTACTGTACAATAAAAAAAAAGGAAACAGGAGAGGTCCGCGGATAATCCGCAAAACGGATAATCTGCCCGCGGATAATCGGGAGTTTACTGTATGTGTTTTTTTATATATATTTGGCATTGGAGGTATTTTTGAATAATCCTTTCCTGTTCTTTTTTTATAAGTTTCCTTCTTAAACCACATATGAATTTGAAATTAGAAGCGATAAGCCCCACTGAATAACACAAATAGACGCAGTTTCCCCATTCCTGGCCTAGGTGTAACTTTATTCTTTGTTTATTTCACATAAGAATATTTAACTATTATGCTTCATAATACGATGTTTACGAATCAATAAGGATTTAAGATAATTAAAAGATTTGAAAATGAAAGAACCCGAAAATCACTTTACAACTTAAATAAAAAGTTTTATTGCCACAAATTTGAATTGAAAGGGGTTAGCAACATTGTTTTATTTGTTAACAAACTTAATAGAAGATATGCTGGACTTTATAATTGCAGTATATCATTGCAGAATTTTAAAATTTGATGTTAAAAATTTTAAAAAAATAATAATAATTCGGTAATTTTTCAGCAATTTTCGATAAGCATTTTGACTTAACATTACAAGCATTCTAAAAACTTTGTTTGTTTGTTTTATTCCAATTGTTTTTATATTTTTTCTCTGCAGTCTTATTAATTAACAGAAAGACTTTTAATTTTCACCTGATCTTGATGAAATTTACTATTGATCGCTAAAATTTAATGATCTTATTAGGTCTCTATTTAAGTATTTCAGGAAAATCTCTATAATTAAGATTTCCATTAATTTCGCGCCAATGATTAAAATTCTATAAACTTTATAGATTTAATTGATTTTTTCTACATCTTTTAAAAATTTTATTTTGTTTTAAGGATGTATAAAGAACATTTCGGATCGGCATTTGGGATCACGCATCCTGAGCTCCAAAAAACCTACCAACTCCAGGTTCCTGTTGTGTCGATCATTAATGTCTTTCTTAATTTCTCAAATTACGCTTCGAGTTCGTATCCCGCTCTTCCGTTACATACCGGATGTTTTATAACAATAAATTTTTCACATCACAGGTGCCTCAAATTATGAGTAACAATTCTATAGATCTGTGTTTAATTTTAAATATAACATTTTTCATCATTGAAAGTAATGTATTCCTATGAAAAACCTTAGTAGGAACTGAATGGCCGTGCTGGCGTGGTCGTGCGGTCTCGGCGGCGGCCAGCCGTGGCGTCCAATGCGCCAGTACCTGGGTTCGAATCCCAGTCGTGGCATGGTTGTTTCTTTCGTCTTCTTCTGTGTGTTGTGTCCGCTGGGGACCCGAAATCTGCTCTGTAGGTAGTGGTCCCCATTTGTCTTCTATATGTTACAGGCTATAGTAGGAACTGAATGGTATAATTATATTTATCTATAAAATCTATCTGTTTATCTCTTTATCTATCCATAATATTACAGCTTTCTCTGGTATCAGATCAGATTAAAGTGTCTTAATCCGTGTTGCTGCCAAGGTTTATCAATTTTTTTTTACTTCCGTTCATTGTAATTAAGCATATTTACTTATTAAAATTAAATACCAAAGAAAGCAGTTTTACTAAAGTTAAAGAGAAAGAAACTAAAAAAAAAAAGTAATAATGAATTATTTTTATCATTGGTAATAATTTGTGGATCAACCACAAAACAAATCATTTGGAATTTAATGTATGATTAAATACACTAAAGTTCTTCTTTATATATTAAAACAAATATATTCCTTCCATTTTCATCTATCTGTTTAAAAATTCTTCAACGATATTTCGCGGAAAACTAATAGTTCCGCTTTTTCAAGTGTTTCACAAAATAAAATAACATAATATGTACGAATCATAATGTTAACAATGTACATGCAATGGCTGTTACTGTGTAATCTTTGTTGATGCATGTTTATTTTAATATCCATTATTTAAATTTCTCTTCTTTGTGCCGCATTATATTCTGGAAATGAGATAATGTATTGCTATTCACTGTGTAACCTATATTTTTGTTGATACATGGGTAATTTTTTATAGTACAGGCTTCAATCATGCACCTTGTGTGTTTGTCTTTAATTTTGAATAAAATCTCTACAATTGGGTCCGGATTATGTTTTTCATTAATGATTAAATACTGAAAAGTTAAATTAAGATCAAGTCAAGAACCATATTTAAGCATATTGCTGATTTATTCAGAAAAAAAGTTTTTACTCAAAAGTATTTACTCACAATAAAATAATTAACGTGCAAAGACACACATAAACAAGGACAAAACATGTAGGTCTGTCAGCTCTGTAAACCAAACTTTCTTATTATGTTTTACCTTGTTTATATACCTTGAAAATGGTAACCATCGAAAACTGTTAGTTTTATTTTTACTTTTTATTTTTATTATCACGCTTTTTATTAACTCACACTGTCTGGTTTCCGGGTAAAATCTTGTAATCAATCTTTAAGTCACTTTCCATCGGTCAATCATCTCTAGGAATTTTCTCACTTTTTTATGTCTGATGACAAAACAATAATACAGTGATATGTTAATAATATATTTTACATTACTATATTCCAGTGGGATTACAAGGCGATCCCACTGTTACAAGGCAACATGTCCTTCCGTGAGCCGTTACCATCGAGACTAGTCGCTCAACTACAGCGAATTTTATATACATAATTCTTATATATTTTAATCATTATATAAAAAGCCTGGTTTTAAAAGTTTCTTAACATTAATTGTTTTATTTTCTGTTTTAAATTTTTTAAATCTTTTAATTTTTATTTTGCATTATTTTATCAATTTATCATTTTTTATATATAAAAAAAATAGAATGAATAACAATTTATTCATTTTTTTTTCTTATAAGATCACTGTTGATTCAAATTAATAATTTCTTTTCTGGAAGTCTCAAATTACAGTACAAAGTCTATCTAACAGAATATATTTCTTACTTCGATTTTAAAGTATATGAACTACGACATAACTATTAAATTGCGTTGACATCAAAAACTGATTTAACATTTTGATCGTTTCCCTGAGATCAGAAATTGTAACCATATAATCAAAAATAATAAATGTAAGTTTTTATATTTCTAAAATTAAAATCATTGCTTCAGTCCAATGAAATGTCTCACACTAGGTCATAGTGAATTGAATTCCTCGTGAAATATTAGATAAAACTTTTAAATTTTCTTATAATTCTAATTCACCAAATAAACAATTCAAAGGAAATTAATTTTCATTTCAAATCTGTTCTAGAACAAATAAGTAAATAAATAAAACACCACATTAACAAATTTAAAAAAACTCTTTTAATTCTTTAAACCAAGAACAAGCTGAGAAGAATGTATAGTTATAATAAGAACCTCTTCGGATAAAAAAAGCCGATGTAAAAATTAGTTTTCCTATGTGATGTAAATGTATCATGTAATTTATGTGGCCAACCCTGCACTAATATTAAAATCTTAAAAAAGATTATAAAGAATTACATTTTTTTTTTTTTTATAATCGTTTCAGGCCAACTAAGGACCACATTAAGATAACTATTTTCTTCTCTCTTCCTTCCTCTTTCTCCAAAACTCCTTCATCCTTTCCGAATGGACTCTTTTCCTTTCATCCGACCATTTGGCTCCAGTTGTTTTCCTTTTCCCTGTGTCTTCCTGAAAACCTTTGAACTTCTTAACTTTTAGTCTGAATTTGTCTCTGCTTAGTAGGGTCTCCCGATCAATACATTTTTTTTATTATTTATAAATTATATTTTCATTTTATTTATTTTTATTAGGATTTTTCTTACTTTATAATTACTTAATTTTAATAATATTTTCATAATAAATAAATTATTATATTGACTAATATAATTATTATTATTAATTTTAGTAAAATTTTAGGAATATTATTTAAATTTCATTTGAAGAAAAGTATTAAAACAGAAATAAATTTTTTTTTAAATATTAATATGAAATGCTATTAAAATTATTACATTTCTTTTTGATATTTTAAATAATTTTATTTTTGTTTTATTACTGTATTTTATTTATAATTTTATTTAAATGGGTTAAGTGATTATTTTCGAATTTTCTGTGATTTGTTACTTATATTTTTAATGTTCAAGAATTGAGATAAATTGATAAACCTTTTTTTCTTTCTTTTTTTTTAAAAGGTATTTACCTTTTTTATGTTTGTAAAACATTAAAAGGAAATAAAAAAATAAATAAAAAAAAAAAAAATTATACCGCCCGGACGGGGACTCGAACCCCGGACCGTTAGGTTAAAAGCCTAACGCTCTACCGACTGAGCTATCCGGGCAGCTGCTGAGTGGATTCCCTCGACCTTGAGATAGCCTTAAGCTGACTAATCAGTAGATATTTACTTAATAGTTTTTTGCATCAACAACAAAAATAACTTATAGCCTTTCAAGTTATTTATTAAGCTTATTTTTTTAGTTTTTAGTTTTTAAAGTTTTCTTAATTCACTTTTTTATTTATTTATTTATTTATTTATTTTTTTCATAATTAGAAAACTGTTTAATTTCGCGTTGTAATTATAATAGACTCCGGTGTTAACTTATTTATTAATATACATACTGATACTTATTTAAATTAACATTCTATAATTAATTATAAGATTCATATCCATTTATGATAATTTATTTTTATATTAATTATTATTAAGATGAACGTAATTTTTAAACAAAACTACAAATAAAATTATTTATAACAGCAAGAATTCCTGAAAGAATTTAAAGCTACTCCCGTTGTTATTTTTTCTTTACTTATTTTTTTATTTATTTTATATATATAAAATATAAACAAAATTTCTCCGTTTCTTTTGAAATTATAATATCACAGATCTTTTTTTATCTTTTTAATTCTTTAAATCTGATATTTATCTCATAAATTCCACAAGCTTTTGATTCATCCACTGTTTACCTTGCAGATGTTTTCTTTACCTTTGTCTCATTCTTTAAAATTTAGTTTCTTTTAACCAATTGTGATCATTTCCTATCATATCCATTTGGTGGATCTATTTTTTTTTCTTTTTTTTAATCGATTCATTATTATAAATCTTCAATTCATTATATATATATATATATTTCTGTGTGTTTTCTCTGTGTAAAAAAAATCTGATGTAATATTGTACCCTTCCTTGTCATATCAGCAAGATTAAATAACTCCTACTTTATTTTCAATTTACACTAAAAACTCGTTTATCTGAATCGTGTTTATCCGAAAATCTGGTTTAATCCGAACCGATTTTTAGAATATTTTGAAAATAAACAAAAATATTTTTCCGTCGCTGTAATCAATAGCGTATACCAGTGAAAATGTAAGTGTAACAGTAACTACGTAACTGTAACTCTATTAATAGCATTAATGTACATTAATTATTGTAATTAATATTAATCAGAAGTACAGTACATATTTTTAATACAATATTGTCCGGATTGTCCGAAACGGGCGCGGTCCCATCAAATTCGGATAAACGAATTTTTAGTGTATGTATAATATACTGTATGTATATAAAATTCTATGGGCCTATACAACCTTGCAAACTGTTTTTATAAGTATTGGTTACAGAAAAAAACAAAACGGCAAATTTGATTGCTCCTAGCAAAACTTGTAGAAAGAAAAATTTTTCTTCTTTTTAATACTTTAAGTAAAGTTTTATTAAAGAAACTTTTCGAAAATAACATGGATATCCTATTTTTTTTAATTGCCATCTGTCTTTGATGGACATGAATTTATTTATTACAAATTTCCTGTTATTTTAAGAAGCCTTTCTAATGAATGAAATGGATAAAGTGGAAAAGTTCTTTATTTTCCTATTTTACTTTTTCAATGCAAACAAATGTTTTAAACCTTTCCTATTATTGTTTGTTTGTTTTTTTTTTGTTTTGTTTTTTTTCATGAGCGTTGTATGGAATTAAGAATATTTTAAGAATAATATCAAACAAAATTATCGGGGGTGTGTGACATATCTTTAGAGAAATTAAAATAAAGCCCACACACTGGCTACGATTATAAATTATACTTAAAAATATTAGAATTACACAAACGCTTTCAAGCCCTCCCACAAAACTTTCTCAAGTGACGAATTACAATTAAAGACGAAGAGATAAAGAATAATATTTGTAAAAAAAAAATCTAACCGATATTCCTGCCTTAAGTCTTTACTGTACAAAAAATAAATAAATAAATAAATAAATAAATAAATAAATAATGAATCACAAAAAAGAATTTCCTTATGTTACCATATAAATTGGTCTACCTCACATTTATACATTGGTCAGATAAAAAGGTACTTCACACTCTCAAATATACCAAAAGAATATCAAAAACAATAAATTTTCTTACCCATATACTGGAAAAGTAATTGATATTCTGCCTTTTTTTTAAAAAAAAAATGATTTTATCTCTTAATGGTCATTAGATAATTATTTATTTTCGGAATCACTCTTTCTTTATATAATTATAAATCATTGCTTTCCATTGATTTATTAGCTGTTTCCTTTTAACTGGCAGTGTAATATCGACAACAATATCGTTTTTGCTGATTTTTTTTTTTTTTGTTTTGTTAGCAATTTTAGATTGCATGAAATTTTTCTTACGACTTATATAAATGCGCTTATCTTCCGTATCGAACTATTGGAGACATGACGGAACCGCTGTTATATACACAACTTTCAAACACAAAGCTGTAGAGCTTTGTGGTCTATCTTTGAAAAAACATTGTGGAAATCATTTATCAGCCACGAAAATAAAAAACAAACAAAGATACTTGTCTCTTTAGTACAGAGAAAAAATTAGCAACATCATCCTTTAAAAAAACATTAAGCAAAGGAATAATTCATAAAAAAACAAAATATTTATCGGTATTACTTAATTCAAGAGGCTCTTTATAACAGGCATCATCTCTGATATCAACAAAGTATTTCAAAAAGAATGGCATATCAACTGTTTATCCATTAATTCGTAAGTTTTGGTTGATAGGATATTTTCGAATGGGAAAACCCTATTTTTAATCTTTAGCACCACATTGCGGGAAATATGATCAAAACCAGATACACAATCAATGATTTTAGATAGCTTTCTCTGGATTCCACACATTCTCGTACTGTTCCTCGACTATGTCTGCACTTCTTTCCACGCTCTCTCATCTCTTGGACAGCTTATTGCCTTCGTGGTCTCATTCTATCCTTTCTCTACCTCTGTTACAAGTTTCCAAGTCTTAACAAGTCCGTTCCCGCTAACTTCAATAAACAGTTTCAGACTTTTTTTATACAATTTTATCAGTATCTAACAACTCCACTATTGACGGATGCTTTCTTTCTGGTTAGATCATCCTATGAATGAACTTTAATTATCATCACGGCTTAGTAGAAAGAAAGCAAACGTTATTGTCATTGTTAGATAGCAACAGGTCTACAAAAAATGTGAAATGAACAACGTAAATTGCCTTTTCCCCATCTTTACAACAACGTTGTGCCAAAAGGCCTTGCCTTCTCACACATTGTTGAGAGAATAGTAAGTAAAATATACTTTCAGACAGTTATCTAATTTATCCGAGAAACAAAGATAACTGAGGTATTTTATGAACATTTTCTGAATTACCATTGATAACAGTTTAGTGATGGGTTTTTATGTGGGCTAGTATAATGGCCTTCTATTAACCTATTTTAATTTCCTATTTTTTGAAAACATTATTGCAATCGCATTCTAGAATAAGTATTCTATTTCTTGCTGTAAAAATGTTTAATTCATCTAATAATTTCATCAAAGATTTAGAATGACTTCATTGTAAGGGTCTTAATTTATTCTTACTTGTGCAAGAAGAACAGTTCATTCCTCAGCAACTTTCTTACGACATCAAGAAAGGTCATCATGTTTCTCAGCTCAACATGATTATGTCGCATTATTTTACTTTCATTTCATTTCTTTTCTTTCGTTTTTTTAAGTATCTTTAGAACCTGCATTCGTTATTATTTATTTATTTTTAATTCTTTCTTTGTGATTCTATCAAATAACCTATCAATTGGACTATATATCAAAGTTTTAACAAGATACATACGAATACAGTGAATGTACGAAAGTACTTCCGTCTTTGCAGAGGAATACTTTTATACATAGAGAGATATATAAGTTACACACACACTAGACAAAAAATTACGAACCTTAACTAATTACCTTACCTTTATTAATAGCAGAGTCAGGCTCTGCAGCTTTTAACATCAATACTTATTATCTAATACAGTACCTTTCATAATATGGGGGCCAAACTTGACTTTGCTGTGAATCTCGCGGGCCACAATGTGGCAGAATCTCCTATTCAACAACCAAAAAAAAAAGGTCCCATTAATAAAAATATGTACGTGAATATAGGAATAAAAGAGCGGGCCACATGTAACACCTTCACGGGCCGGATATGGCCCGCGGGCCGTAGGTTGGGCATCACTGATCTAATACTTACTAATATGTCTTTCTTTGCAATATCTTCTAGTTCTTAGGTTTTTGTTCATCATACAGGATGTTTTGGAAATGGTGGACAAAACGAAGAGATACGGGTCAAAAAGTCATTTTGAGTTGTAAATGTACTATGACATTTTGTTGTACGGCCATAGTTTTAGAATTAAGAAATGAATGCTTTGGGAATGGTCCCTAATCAAAGAAAGCTCAGTTCACATTAGGAAGTGTCAGTAAATAAGGTAAAGGTTTATTACATAAAGCAAATGTCATGACTGAAAACAGGAATGATAATTAAAGAAAATTGCCAGAACTGAGCTTTCTTTGATTAGGGACCATTCCCAAAGCATTCATTTCCTATCTCTAAAACTACGGCCCGTACAAAAAAATGTCATAGAACATTTTCGACTTAAAATGACTTTTGGAACCCGTATCTCTTCGCTTTGTCTACCATTTCCGAAACACCCTGTGTAAATTCCCGTAAATGGTACTTTTTCCTATGAAAGTACCAAAATTTTATGTCTATCATTGTACTGGAGCACGTGCAAGGGAAAGACATTCGAATCAATATAGGATTGACTCATTTTCGAAACGTAAGTTATTAAGACATTCAACGATCTCTACAACGGTGATATAGATCTCTAAAAAAACGACGGTACATGTTACGATTTCTATATGAATAGTAGAATATTTATTGAATTTAAGAAGCCGACACTTATTTTCTTGTCGTCATTTAATTAAAAAAAAATAAAAAACGAGATAGAAAATCAAAATATATAAACTAATTTATAGCTTATAACTATGAATAATAACAATATTTAAATTGTCTTGCAGATATGCTTTTAAATGCTTTCTAACCGGGAGTAGGGCCACAATATATATAATTCTACGTTCAATTTTTTGCATAGATTCGGAAAAAAAAAACTGTTTTGTTATCTTAATTTATTAAATTATCAGCATCAGTCATCATACTATTAGTAGGCGAAAACTGTACGGATGTTTGTTTGTGTGTCATCCCAACAGCGCTACAGAAACAGTATTTACGCAGAAACAAAATACAAGGTGGCGCTACCAACATTTCTCAGTACTACGAGAGAAAAAGTTTGTCTGCATAGTTAGGTTTTTCGTAAAGTTTCCAAGCGAACATTCGAGATAACTGTTAAAAAACACCTAATATAATGACAAAATAATTACTTTGAATGTTAGTAATTCTAATAAGAAGAAAAATAGTTGTAAATAAGTACTCTAAAGTTTTGAAAATAAGAGTAAACATACCACAATACTAATATAATAACGCAATTTGTAATAATATGATATAATGGCTATTAAATGTCTTTATTTGTTTTGTATATTCTATGTTACAATATCGTGCGCATGCAGAAAGGAAGGACGAAAACCTCTACGAGCAATGTTCCTTCCAGTATGAGATGAGAGTCACATTTGCAGAAACAAATAAATCGAATGCAGCAGGGTTTATACATTTTATTCTTTGTAAAACATGAGCATAGAACATCGTTTGCAATCGTGTGTTTTTGAAACATTTCACGGTATTCAAAAATGTGGAATATGTTTTACTTCCGTGAATATTTCACGGGTTGCATCTAGTAAGATAGTAATAGCTTGTTTAACAACACTTACATAATGGACAATGGTCGATTCATAAAATTTGGTGTTTACAGAAGTCAAACGAACCATGCAAATCTAAATAAATATTAAATTCCATTTCCGCTGTTTTTCAATCAGTCCTGGTTTGAAACCAGAAATCAATGAACAGAGCTACAGTTCAATTCACAAATAGGCCTTTTCAGAACTCGTATCTTTCTTTATTTCTTTTTATTTACTTCCTCTTTCTTATTTTGTTAAATCACCCACGTAGGTTTTTAAGAAACCACTTTAGTTCAAGGACGGGTTAGTGAAGGATCTTCAAAGGCGATTGTTGTCTCATTCTTAAATGTAAATCTATTAAAAAACCTATTGTTACGTAATCGTCTAGAGAAAAAAAAACGCTTGAAACAGAGATGTTAAATATTTATTAATACGTAAGCGAGAATTCTGAATAAATATAAGCAGAAAAATATTATTTCTCCTCTGCAGAAAAGTTTTATTCAATTGTGTTTATATATTCTAAAATAAAAAAAGGTAATGAATTTCAATTATCGGATTCTATTTTAATAGCAAATGTATTTGATAACAGCAACTTTAGGAGGAAGTTTTTAATTGCCCGAGTGGAGTTTCTTTGGGGAGATTTCCAATTGGCTGTTGCAATTTTGAATTAAATAATAAAATAATAATAAAAATTACAAACGTTAAGTTTAATTCTCGTTTTTTTATTATTCATATCGAATCTCTTAAAAGAAAATTGACTTAAAATAAAATAAAATATCAGTGATTTAGGAATTTGTTTTCACTTTGTATTAATAATGTTGTAATAAAGTGTTTTTATTATCAATTCTTGTTTATTTCCACTTAATTTCGTGAGCATTTTCAAAATTTTCAATAACTAATTTGGTTACGAAATTTATTTACTTTAATCATTTATTTGAAATTCATTCATTCAATTACTGCAATCGCATGATAACTGATTACTAGGACACAGATTTTTCTTAATAGATCAACTTCTTTTCTCTAAGCCTCCATTCTGTTTTACGGATGTATGTAAATGATAAATATAAATTATATTGGGGTCAAGCAATACTTACTGACAAAAGAGATCAAGTAAATAGATAACAGAATACTAGTAATGGAGGTATTGTTATTCAAATAATAAAAACATAACAATAAAATGCAAATATATATGAAGACAAAAGACAACTACAGTTGTAATATATTATTGTAATGTCAATAGTCATTTCAGCTACAGAAATAATACAATATGGAGGCTTCCAATTTAAAAAAAAAATAAATTAAAAACCTATTTAATTTAGTACTTATGGAATTGTATTTCCTGTATTATACGAAATACGAAAACTTAAGAATTACATTATAAGCGATCCATTGGAAGTTATTGTGACAGCGACCAAAATCGGTAGCTGTTGCGTTTCCGTCCGTCCGTGTCTATCCTCCCCTAACACTCCCGAACGGAAGGTCGTTTAGGCAAACGAACTTCACCATCATGTTCAGAGACCCAAACATCGTAGGAATGAGGTATTTTCATTGCCCCCCCCCCCCAATGTTCGAGATATTTGGCATTGTTTACATTGGATTTCCGCTATTAGCTTAAATGTTAGAAATGCAATCATCTCATTTCAGTTGTCAGCTGTAGCTTGATGGTTAAGTTTCGGATTCATATGCTGGAGGATATCGGTTTGAATCTTTCTATCTGCTGTTTTGTTTTGGGGTGTTTTTTTATTTCAATGTCCGCGTGTTTTTGTTTTTTTTTATGTTTTGTTTTGTTTGTTTTTTTTCAATTTTTTTTTGTTTTTTTCCTTACGTTAATGTACTTCCTTTTTTTTTATTATTTTTTTATTATTATTATCATGGGTCGCTCTTAAATTTATACTTTAGCACAAAATTATTGTGTTTATCAGAATTTATAATGTATAAGTTATATTACCAAAGTTTAACTTTTTTTCAGTATTTATATTTACTACATCATTTTTGTTTATTATGAATCGTTGTTGTTTAACATTTTACTTAAAGGTTATCTAAGTAAAGATTATTAATTATTATTGAAATTAATTTAAACAAAAATTAAAAATTCTTCAACGAATTTGTACGTATTTATTATTTTCGGTTATGTTCAATTGGAATAAGCTTTAAAATTTCTAAATAAAAAGTTGATTTATTTCTTAGTAACATTACAAGTCTTGGTCACACAAGATTTTCTTATAAAGTTCCTTTCTACTGCAATGAAAGATTTTTAATTTTCTCAAAGGTGAAGAATCGATTAAAATATTAGTGAAAGTTAAGACAATATCTGGTTAGTTTGACTAAATCTAAGACTTGGGATGCTTTCCAGTGAAGCTAAGTTATAGGAGGATTTATCTAGTGATGTTGCAGCAGTTAGTAAAATCCCCTTAATACATTTGTGAACACTGTTGTCTTTCAAGAAAATGATGGATACCTTCATTATGCAGATATTTATCTGGTAGTATTTGAATGAGTAATTTACAGATTGATAAACTGCAGCACCAAATCCTGGTTGGGTTGTCACTAGATCTAACATCTTGCATGTACGTATATCAATGAAGATCTTGAGGATTTAGGAAACTACTTTGTAAGGACTGTCAACAAAATAGCACCATCAAGCGATCGAGGAGTTTATTGCTAAATAATTTGAGATCTTTAGACATATCGATGGTGTATTTGTTGAACCTCAGTCTTCAATTTTCAAGAAATACATATAGTACTTCTCTAATGCATTGTAATTGACTGTGTCAATTCCTTCACTGAAATATTAATATGCAGATATTTTATTAACATTATGTATTTGCTGTGTATTTCTTGTAGAGAAAAAAAAAGCTGTTCACGAACAGTAATCCGCTACTTAATTAACATTTACTTTTTTTCGTTTGTACTTTGAAGGGAAATAATTGAAATAAAACACTGCACATTTTAATCAATAATTTCATAAAATCGACGAACAACTCATTAGTTTTTTCATCTACAATCTTCTCCAATACCAGAAGTGCATTCTGCAGCAATCAATGCAATGTTGTCTTCTGCTGGTCTATAACTCGCAATAAGAAATCTTTCTTTGGTTTTTCTCTGTAAATCCGATTTAGCTTAAACGTCATGCTGTTTATTCAATTTAGGAGGCTGGATTTTTTTACAAGAATATTTTTTATGTATTCTCTTCTCTGTTTGTCCTATTAATCATCCACTAGGTCATTATCTTAAAAGTTAAGACTAGCCTTAAGAGTAACCAATCAATATTTCTCTTCAAAAATTGTGGTGAGACCCTATTGAAGAAAGGAACCAAGGTACTTCAATTTTTCAAGAAAAAAATTGAGTCTTTTTTAAAACAAAAACAAAAAATATCTGTTGCAATAAATAAATTAAATATTGAAATTAAAAATTCAGCTTAATTAACTCTTATTACAATTTAAAAGCGATATTGCTGTTTTTGACAATCATTGTGTTTCCACTTTCTTCTCAGCAGATGGCGCCTTTGGTTCAGTTATGTACATAACTCTTTGAGACTTTTTGCTTCTTGATGTGGAATTATTAACCCACTATTTTCCGGTTAATTCCTTCTCGGTTTCCTCATTTCTTGAGTATGTTCGTGCTTTAAGTGGTTTGAACAAACTATATTACTGCAGTGCAAGTTACATAAAGTATTGTTTGTTCTAAGTTTATGACAGTAATATTTTAGCACTTTGCTGCAGACCTGTTATTTACTTGGCCCAGATAGATATGCGTGAACGTTAAAACCTCAACACCGACAATCAACGCAATTACAGCAAACACCGTGTGTATATCTTTAAGGTTTCTTTAAAAATACGTGGTGAGAATAAGTAGTAAGGTCATTAACGACTTCGGTTTCTTAATGCTAACATTCCTTAAGAATAAAAAAAGGAAGATTTTATGAGGCTTTTATAGTCATTATTTTTCAATTCGTTTCTTACAAAAAAAAATTAACTCCGCCATCTTAGTTTTGGAACATTGAAAAAAATAATCTGTATAAGCTTCCATTTGAACAGTGACTGATTTAAAGATAGCGCAAATCGAAAAATAATTGCTGCTTATTGTTTTGAGTTAAATCTGTTCATTTATGAACGATAATTACATTCTTGTACAAAGTTAAGCTGCTTTTAGTACAGATGAAAATACAGGAATTTTTATATCTTATACTGAAGTGAATTCTTTATCAAGATCTATAAACGAAAGTGAAGCCAGGAGCCCGTGACTAGCGACCCTAGCGATAAGTTTTGAATGAAATTACGATTAGTGATATTAAAAATGTATTATTGCTTTTATTTAGCTTTTCTTCCATTGTGGAAAGGAAAGAATGTTTAGTAGAGGGCTAATGTTGTCTAGTGCGGTGATGAAGCGATAAGAAAAACAAATATTTCTTTTGCTCAAATGATGAGCACTGTCAATATCCTCTTTAATACTGTCTCTCCACAATGGTATTGTAATAACTTACTTGTGGTAGATCTTTGGCTGATTAGAACTGCGTCTAAGGGATGTGTAATTCCTTTTGCACTTCGTCTTTTGTTTAAACTATAAAATAATGGTTTGTTTGAACTTACAATAATAAGGGTTCTTGAAAACACTCATGGTAAATAAAGTGACCCTCACAAATTAAGGTAATAGAACTAGTGTTTTAAACTAAAAAGGAATTAATAATCATTGTTAGACATGACTGTTTCAGTTCTAACACTTTTCTATAAGACGTTTTATCGCCTTCATGAGCTCATTTGTCGACAAGGACCCGGACAACTTCCCAATAAAAAATTTAAATCGTCATTTTAAATATATCCTTATTAAAATCCAAAATGAAATCTCGTTCTACATTTTCTTTCTTTTCGCTTACTGGAATTCGTAAACGAATGTTTGTTTGTCGTTCAGTTTCTACATTGTTGTTGAACTGCTGCTGCTTGTTGTTTTGAGATGTTAACTCGTAGAGATCTGTAAGTTCTATATTGAAATTCTGAGGCGTTCCAAGCATTTGCTCTCCATTGTTTTGTTTCGTTAACTCTTTTTATGTCGATGTAGTTTAAGTGCTCTGTTTAATTTCTAGCTGATCTATAACTTCTTTTCTTATTTGCTATTCGCTCAATAAACTGAGCATTTAATTTTTTATCATTTATGAGTAGTAAGTTACCTACTATTTAACAGGACTACAAAGACTGTTTAAAAAAATTAATAAATATTTTACATTACTTTGGTGGCTCGATATAAGGCAGTTTGTAGAATGCGGACCAGAATACAATGCGGATAGCCTATAAATCCAGTTTTTTATCATCAAACCTCTTCAGATTCCGCTGCTTGAACAAGATTAACAAATAATACAATGTACTGCATATATTTGTTAGTAAATTCAGAAGCAATATTTTGTAGTTAACTTTAATTTTAAAAATAAATACCGGAAGGCTATTTCCTCGAGTACTCCAATACCAATTTAGGTTGGATACCAAAGATTTTGACTGTTTTTAACAATAAGAGTTCTGAAGTCAGGCTTTTAAATTTTAATTTTAATTTTTTTTTCCTCTCTTTCATTTTATTTGGGATATTTGGAAAAATTGAAGCTTTTCTGTCCAAAGGGCTTAGTTGATAGATGTTATAAAAATAGTCAAAACATATTAAAGGAAATATTTCCCGATATTTCCTACGCTTAAATATTATATATAAAATAACAACATGACTTAACTTTTAAATTTTGACTTCCTTAATATGAAAAGCCTTTGAAAGCAAGGCCTTAAACCGTTTAGCAATTTCGAAATGTCACCTCCAGGTGGAGTTATTATCAATCAAAAATAAACAAAGAAATGTCAGAACAATAACAATGGCTTCGCATTCAACTCGTTAACACATCGATCCTGGTGTATGACAGGTCAAACTTCATTGTAATCCAAATTCTTGTGTCTTTTTTTTTTTTTTTTTTTTTCCCTAAGTATCTATCTTGAAAGCATTAAAACAATTTCTATAAGAAAAGGTTATGGGAGATTCAAAATAAACAAGTACAATTGGTATTCCAAATTTCCAGTATCGGCATGATACGATCCACAAATAGTTGCAACAAAGTACACTACTAATTTTACAAATACACTATTAGCTTTTTAAATAAGGATTCATTGAGCTGTTTTTAGTATTTGGATGCCGAGAATCCAGGATAGCTGTTTCTCAAGGTAAGCGGCTACTAGCGGGGATTAAATTTTATTCTTAATTTATACATTGTTGTCTTTTAATATGAAGGGCTATTATTTTGTTGAATTTTGATTTCTGTATATGTTTCTTGAGATCACTAAGCTGTTAAATACTGGGCGAATGTAGTACACCTTCACAGACGGCGAAATCCTACGGCATTGCTGAAAAGAATTCAACGGTGAGGAGTTCGAGATATTGCCTGTACGAACTTATGGAGTAGTTAAGAAATAAAGTGAATTTTATAATTTATGTGGTTATTGTGGAGATTTAATGAATTGTTATTGCAATCTAGATATTTTAAATTTGTCCTTGGTTCGATTTGATTGAGGCATCTTAACATACTTCTTTGTGCGAATTTAATCAGTTTTTTTCTTTTAGCAAACAAAAAAAATCACTTTTTTTTTATGTTTTTATTACAGTGATTATTACAGTAACCGATTAAATTACTATTGTATTTATATTTGTGCAAGTCTTATCATTCAAAAAGACGATTCATACTTTCATCATAATTTTATACATAAAGATCTGTATAAAAAAATTGAAAATAATTTGAAGAATTGTAAATTTATAATTACAGAACTTTAAAGACTCAATAGCCAAAAATCACGTGAAATCTATATTTGCTGCAGGATTGCCGTAAGTGGAAGAGTCCATTACTGTTCTATTTTGAGGGGACAGTTAGTTTTACCGGAGGCTATAAACAGGGGTCGAAAGCTGCCCACTAGGTTTTCCCTGGATATTTCACTTCTACATAAAAAGGATGTTAATGACTTTTTTTTATTCCCTTCTCCCCCTGATTACACAATTCGAAGCGGAAGAATTAACCTCAAAGTGATTCTAGGAAAAAAAAAAGTGTTTTTGTGAAATTGAAATTATAAACTACTTCTTCCGTCTTTTTCCAATCCCCCCTCACCCCTCTTACATTTTTACCTCCCTTTCCTGAAAATAGAAAAGGTCAATTTGGGAAAAGGGATCTATGGTAATTAGTAGTAAGGTCGTGGAATCTTCCAAAGTCGGCGTTGTAATTATAACTTGAATTGTGCTTGTAAATCAATCAGCAGTGGCCATGAAAAACGTTTTTTTGCAAAAGAATTTTATTTTATTTTCATTTCACATTTTTTCTTTTTTAAATATCAGTATACTTTGCAAATCTCATTTGCTCTCATTGCTTTTTTTTTTTTTTTTTTTTTACTTTTAAGTAAGTAGAAAAAATATTTTATATCATATATTTAATTAGAAATGAATAACTTATAAAGGGTTTTATTATTATTTACAAATGAATGATTTAATTTCTAAATAAATGAATATGATTTTTAAGAAAGAAATATATATAAAAAATATGCCCGAAAATCATATTTACAATTTCATTTGTAAATAAAACAATTACTAAAACAAGTTGTAAAGATTATTGTAAAGATAACTTTTGTGTGCCCTGTTTAAATACAAAATACCTATGTACCCTGCATACACTCTGCTTATACTTTTTTATGATTTTTTATTAGTTTTAATTAATTTAGTTATGATCGAAACACAGTTTTAAATTTTTAGAATAGTACATAAACATATACAAATATTTAATTATGTTAAATTTTAATTGCATTATATATTAAAATTTGCGTTCAGGCGCAGTCTTGAGGTTTAGACTGTGGTCTGCCATGATACGTCTGAACCTGGGTTCGAATCCCGGAGTCGGCATGGATGTAACTTCCTTCTTCTGTGATTCGTCGGTTCTTACGGGTCTAATGTGAGCTGCCTCGTACGGTGTATGCTGGGCAACGATTCTTAGGCTAAACAGGCTCTGCCAGTTTCGCCCCTTGCCAAGGCCAAAATAGCAGAAATGGTAAGAGCCCAGGCATTGGATAATAAAAAAAATAAATAGTATAATTCTGTAAAGTCGTGTGATTGAAGCTGAAGTAATAGATCTGTGGAGGCTGATCCTGAAGTGCTCCCAGCACTAGCCTATGGATTTTGATTTACAGGAGGATTTTGTCAAACCGTAGATAAAAGACTTCGTAAAAACTACGAACTCTTTAATCTATGTTGTCAAACCAGTTAAAAAAAACAATCAAACAATCTAGACAAAAAAAAAATAGCGATATTTTTCTTACTTTTTCGTTTTTATATTACGGGAAGGGAGTATATAACTCCACCTGCAGTATATTAGACATTCCAACTTTTATTATATAAGCCAGAAACTCAAAATATCTCAACACTTTTTTTATGCAAATTAGTTATGTGATATGAGAGTAGAGCCCTCTATCGGTGCAGTCTCTAAATACTGTGTGGTCATTGATTTAGAATAGTTTATAAATAAAGTCGCCTTAAAATAATAAATATAGCAACTTATACAATTGTCAGACACTGAACAAAAATCAGCATTTGAATTCTTGATAAAAATTTTACTATTAGAATCTGTTTTAGGATCGTTTACCTTTCCTCAGCAAAGATTAATCAAATGATATTTTGACAGCCGATTGCTTTTCTTAAACTACTAGCCGGGTACCGTCGCTTCGCTCCGGACCCTTGCATGTATAGCATTAATAAAAAAACTTCATTTATTTAGCAAATTAATATTGAGATCGGAGAATATCCGACTTCTAAGCCCGTTGTGGCCTTCTCAGGTGTATTGCGGATTGGCACTACACACTTGGGGTTGTCGCCACACACTTTATGGTCAATTTGCCAGATTATTCCCTATCCCGTGGGAATTTCGAAAAATCCGGCCTTATTCCTTGTCTATATCATAAAGGAAACCTCTGTGCAAAATTTCAGCCTTCTAGGTCCAAGGGTTTGGGGTGGGCGTTGATAAATCAGTCAGTGAGGGAGTCAGGAATTTTCTTTTTATATAGGTAGATTTTTATGAATTTTGTTTTGTTAACATCATTGATGAGAACAAATGAGAAAATAACAGATCCAAATATAATTTATAAAGAACTAATTTTCTCATTTTCAACTCTTATTATACGAGATTCGTTCTTTACATATTATTCCTGGTGTTTCGATATCATGCTTATATATGAAATATGATCTATATTTGTTTTCGTATTTCCATGAATTGTACTATTGTTCATTGTTACAATTGAAATGAGATACATATAAATAAATGGGATTTCATGTATTTATTTTTACTTCAAAAGCAGGCTTAAAAATAAGTTTAATTTTCTAATTCAACATTGGAATACCATCGATTTTTTTTTTTTTTTTGTAATTAAGTTAGGTCAACATTAAAAAGTAAAACGAAACACTATGTAATTGATTGTATTTTCAAATTATCTCTGCTGAATATAAAAAAAGAAAAATTTTCCAATTTCTGAAAAAAAAAAAAATTAAATCCTCGGTACGTACTTGTCTAAATCAGGTTAATTTTTATCATATCAAACCTCAAGCAATGGATGAATAAAGGATTTAATATTCATTGTTTAAGACAATGAGATATTAACAGAAATAGGATCGAAATCCATTGTTTAAATTCCAATGCTTTTTCAGGCTTCTGATAGGAACTTACTAATACCGCTTTACTAACATTTAAGCTAATAGCGGAAATCCAATGAAAACAATGCCAAATATCTCGAACATGGGGGGGGGGGGGAAGTGTCTCCTGAAAATACTCTTAATATCCTACGGTGCTTCCGCCTGTGAACAGGATGGTGAAGTCCGTTTGCCGATCCGACCTTCCGTTCGGGTGTTGTTAGGGGTGGACAGACAGAACAATTGCAGTAGCTATCAATTTTGGTCGCTACCATAACAGCTCCCAAATGAGTCGCCATAAAAACTGAAAGAAAATTAAGATCAGCATCTAAAGCGCAGTGCACATGGATCCGAAAATCGGACGGCGGATCTAAAAATTTGAAATATTCTATTTCACTTAAGGCAGCGTTTCCCAACCTTTTTCAACTGGCGACCCACCTTTCCTTATCGGAATACCTCCTCATATATAGGAATAGAAGAATATAGAATAAAACCATATTTGTATCGTATCCCTTCCTTATAGGCCTATATGATCGATTTCCGATTTTTCTGATCTTTTCTGATGGTTTATTCGATGGTTTCTGATCAAGTCGCAACCCACCTGTAACCCTTCCGCGACCCACCGGTTGGGAACCGCTGACTTATGGGTTTCCTTAAGTGAACATTCATTTCCCAGTGAATACAGGGAGAATTCACTGTATTTCAAACAATGCTTCTGTGTCTTTGTACTTTTCTTCTTAAAATCAAAATAGCGTTTAGGTTTCCTTAAGACGAATATTCATTTCGGAGAATTAAAATAAATGAAAAATAAAATGATGTTCACTTAAGGAAACCCTTAAATGAAATTCAATACGTCCGAATTTTAGATCCGCCGTCCGATTTTCGGATCCATGTGCAATGCGCTTAAGTCAAGTAAAATTGTTTGAAAACAAAAACTTAAAAAAAAAAATTAAATATTTTTGTCCGAAATCTTAAGAGGCGGCTCTGATCATGGCAAACAATAAAATTACATTTTGGCGTTCTACGGTAGATGGTTTTATTTATGCGGCTTTGATTAAAACTAATCGCACTGAGGTGTATTTTTCAAAGTTTCAGTAAATTCAAAATTTGAAGTTTTTCATTGGTAAACCGCAAAAAAAAGGTCGTTTACTGTGAAAAAATTAAAAATGCACATAAATAAACAAAGGTTCTCGCACCCTTTGTTTACAGATAAGGAGATGTCTCTTAATTTTTGTCTATTTATTATTTCCAGGACGTCAAAATACAAAAAATAATAAAATAAAATAAGACAAGAAAGAATTAAAAACCCTGCAATGTTTTAAGAAAAATAAGCTTTACTTTTGTAAATTTCTTGTTTTCAATAATAATTCTCTAATTATTTGTTTTTAATCAATAATTAATTTTTTTTAATTTTAAACAAATTAAATACGGATTACTTGGTTTGACGTTGAATCTGATCTGAAAAAACTAAAAATCAATTACATCTTGTAGTAAAGTCTTCGGTAATCACTGTTTATTAATTATTACTATTATTGTAATAAGTTTCTTGTATTATAATTTTATGTTGTACAAGAAACCAAAAAGTAAAAAAAGATATAGTTGTCACCCCAAATTATAAATACACGTAAATAATAGGATCATAAATAGTTATAGGAAAAAGAAATTTTCAATATTTTTTTTAGTTTTCGTTGTTTTTTTATAGTAGTAATGGTTTATAGTGATTTCAGAGAATAGTTTCTCGATAGTTGAACATTATTTACTTCACTTTTTACGAAAACTTAAAAAACGAAAGAACATTGTATTTTGAAGTATTTAATTACCATGCAGATTTAAAATACAGATAGTTATTGTAGGCGGATGGATTTGTCTACTTTGTTTTATATATACCTTTTTGTATACATAAGCATTTTCTTCCTCTATAATCTCCAATAAGGGAAGTTCTATTAATTATAAAAATATATTTTTTGTTCATGAGCTACCATGGGAGAATCGAAATAAGAAGATCCTCATGAGAACTAAAAAAATAATTAGTCTAAACTTTACCTCTGCGTTTTCAGTAACTATTCTTTGATACAACTGTTTTCTATCAGTTTTTTTTTTTTTTGCAGACAAACTAAATGCTTTTATCTTGCTATTGTTTGTTTGGAATAGTATGTTAAGTACTTTCTGTATATTCTTTTTCTTTGCTTATTCGAATGTAGTTGTGGAATATATGCAAGCTTTAAACTTATTGGAAATTTAACTGATTTTAAAATCTGAGATATTTCACCTAATAATCTGAACATCTTTTATGTAAGTTATATTCTTCTGTGCTTAGATATCTTACGAAATGAGAATTTCTTTTATAAAATCATTATAATCTAAATCATTATTTCTCTAACTGTTTTGCCATTTCTTTAAAAATTATCAAGAATATTTCTGAAACTTAACAAAAATAAATTAATTTTCAAAAATCTGTCTGAAATTAATTTTTCCTTAGAGTGATAGCT
>JAFIDM010019819.1:0-13311 GCA_023159025.1 Thereuonema tuberculata
CTCTAACGGTTTTAAAATTTCTAATTGATCAACAAATTCTTTCATGGCAGGGTTACTTTGCAAGTCCCGTTTAAATTCACATTCCCATTTGGTTTCCACCGAAAAACTTCATGCCAAGAACTTGTACCTTTTGTAAAGTTTGATGATAACGTTCCCCTAGTGTAACATTAGAATTGTATATTTTTTGATTGGGGTTGGAAAAACATTTTGGATGGCCATGGTAGTAACAGCCATTAAATTCGAAAACAGTTCTGTTTTCAGCGTCGAGACCGTCAACATAATATTTGTCAATTTTGCGTTCCCCCGTATTTAACGCGTGATCAATAGCTACTCCGCGCTGATGTGATTCCCATGCTAGCCATTTCAACGCGCCATCACTATAGGGTTTCGCAGCATGAAAGCCCTCATGGGGGATAAGGGCAATCGTGTTCAACTTTAAGAATTTTTGGCGAAACACTTTTACACAAGCAGAAGCTAAAGTGATGGCGTTTTGAAACGGACAGCATCCATCGGAAACTTGTAAAAAGCAGTTGCGAAATTTAAAAGATGCCTCAGCTAATAATTCGACATCACTAATACAATAAGCCACCAATTCTTTTTGGAAATCAAATAATGTCTTTGAGTCAATTTGCTTTTGATGCCATTGTAAAAACTCACTCCGAGCCTCCGGGGTCATTGCATCAGGATTATAATCACTAACATCAGGCATTTCACCGTGATAATTAAAATTTTTGCTCTTGTTTCTCGGATGGGAGAAAATTCGCATAATTGATTCCATGTGTTTTATGCCAATGGCACTTAGCCGTTTGAATAAGGCATTTGGAATCAATTATGCGAATTTTCTCCCATCCGAGAAACAAGAGACGATTTCCATTGAAAATGGTTTTTGGTTTTTCATTATTTTGAAGTAAATATTGTAAAATGAAATGAGAATCAAAATTTGAACCGTTATGGCTTAAAACTGTCACTGATCTCTCCCCGTAGACACTGAATAACCATTTACAAAAAGCATAATGCGCGTTTTCTAAGATTGAAAATTTGCAAACGGGAATGATGCTGATTTGCATCGCCACAATGGACACAAGTCTTGGGATTGTCGGCGTAACAATGATCACAAACGCTCTTGGAAACCGCCAAATTCGGCACAAGCTCAACAATGGGAACACCGTTGGAGTCGTATTCTTTAATTTTTTCACAAGTTGTTTCAAAATCAAAGAAGATGAAACAACTTGTCTTTTCATTTTTAAGTTTCAGCGGTTGCAAAAAGCATTTGTGATCAGCTCCGACTTTTGTCTTACAATTAAAACAATGACGCATTCCACATTGATGCTTTGATATCGCATGAGTTTCTTTTAATGCATCAACATCAAACCCACAATGAGTGCATTTTCTCAATTGTTGACAAACCGTTAAAGAATTTGAATTTTGAATTTTTTTGTTCACTTTATGTTGTGCCAAACAGATTTCCGAATAAAAGAAACGGTTGCAATCTTTGCAAGAAATCCAATTTATTTTTTTGTAATTACCACCATTGTTAAAACACGAGGAACATCGATTTTCACAATGGTGGTCACCCACTTTTTTGTACCCGCGCCAACAATGAAAGCAAAAATAACTCTGATTGTAAAAAGCTTTAACTGACTTAATAACATCAAAATGATTTCCATGATGATATAAAATTAATTTATTCTCTTTTTCGTTTCCGACGAATACGGGTTTATCACCACTATCATGAGAAATCACAATTATTTGATAATTTGAAAGATGAGATTGGAATTTCTTTACGTCCTCGAGACCGTAATTTAGTTGATCTAGAGGAACTCCGGCATTTATATGCAAATCTCGAGCTAAATCATATTGTATGCCACGTCCCCGTCGAATTGAATCCCATTGTTTAGGCTTAGGATTAGCTATGCTCGCGATGCTAGTTACCAGACTTCTGGCTAAACAGTACGCATCATTGTTTTGAATTTGAATGAAACATTGTTTGTTTTTAAGTTTAGAATTCAGATCAGTAAAAGATTTAAATTTTCCTGATCCACGCGGTGGATTAACAACTACGATTTGAACTCCGATCTCATCTTCAAATTTCAAAAACCTGCCTGACTGTGCTAGTTTCTCTAACACGCTAATTAACTGATCTAAATCAAATTCGTGCAAGGCATTGAATGGAATATAGGCAGGTCTGTCGAAAGAACTTGAATGTATGGTTAAGCCAATGAAAGAGTTAGGTGTACAATCGCGAGTTGCAATAGCGATAACACGCGCAAATAACACTTTAACCAATTCCGCTAAACAAATCCCATTCTCACACTGTAATAAAAATTCTAATTCATCGATTGATGGATCGAACAATCGAAAAATAAATTGTCTCCCAGACGTTTGATAATTTGGTACCCTATAAGCGTTGTTAATTTGAATTAATTTCACTAACCTAGTCAGAATTTCTTCTCTCTTTGTAACACAATCATCATCTTGTTGTGTTTCGTCTTCGCTACTGCTCGAGTAATCGACTAATTTCATGCGCTTTGGTGAACTCATGATGTATTCTGCCAAAGAATTAAAACAAAGTTACAATATTTTAAAAAAGAAATTCTGTTTTCATTTCAGAATAAAATAAATCAGTAAAATCTTACCTTTTTTTTTCTCTGGGGAGAAGCAGCAATAATGGTGTGTGGCTCCAATGCAGGGACTGTCATCAAAAGATACAATGTCAATTAAACACGGCTATTTATACTGCGTTTCAATTCTCCCCTCTTTAGACAAAAAATAGCTCTCAAAAACGACTTTCACCCCTGTAACAGCAGGAGTGAGGGTTGGGAAGATAATTACTCAATGTCAATCTTGTTTACCATTTTTTTTTTCCTTAGGTAAAAATAGCAATTATAGAGGCAATTACCCCAATCGCTGCAGGATATAATTGATAGACATTCCTTTCCTAATGGATTTTTCTCATCAATCAGAAGGGATGTTGACATTTATATCATTTCTTCTCACATAAATCACCCCGCAAGAAGTGTTAAGGGAATTTTAACAAAAGCATTTACTTTTATTACTTTCTATAAATCACTCCAACCTCCTCTTGTCAAGATTCAAATCTTATACACGTGAGTTTTAGTTTAGCCAATAAGATTCGAGAAGATAGAACCAATAGAAATCCGTGATTGTGTTTAACCAATAAGCATTTATTAATCACGTGACCTCTACCCAAGTGCGTGTACACTTTAACCAATAAGAGTCGACTTTCTTGTAGTAACGTGTATATAAACTGATTGTTTGCAGTAATCTTGTATCCAGCCCCCACAAAATGATCTTTCAACTACAAACCTTGGCAGAGAATCGTAGACTCTCATCAATGGTAAGATATTTTTTTTTCTTTGTTGTTTAAGTTTGTTTCTTTTTAAATACAATTATATATGGTATGTTGAATGATAAAGTTTAAATAATATTCTTAATTCAGAACTTGTATTTTTTTTTTTCGATCGGTTTAAGTTTTATTTCTTTCTAAATACAATTAGATTTGTTGTTTGGTAAAGTTTAAATAACATCACTAATTCAGAACTTGTATTTAAATTATTTTTTAATTCGATGTTTGAAACACTTTTACAATTGAACAAGCATTTACAAAAATTTTTTTTTTCATTTCCAGAATTTACCGACCACATCAATGTTACAAACAATGTCCAACTCGAAAACATTAGGGGAAAATATCGTGTTGGTCATGAACGAAAATGTTATTAGACTGCAGAAACATTTTTATTCGAAACAAACACACAAATTTGAACCTCTCGGCGACGGATTAGAACTTGATGAAGAATCACTAAAAGAAATTTTAGAAGATTTTCAAACCATTACGAATGCCTGTTGCCAAGCGGAACGAGCTACAAAAGGCAATAAGTTGGCCGAATTGTCAGCTTTCCAAACGGCTAGTGGGATTTTAATTCAACTAATTCAACCTTCCGTTTATGAAGTATGTATCCAAATCACCGATGGAAGCAGGTTTATACAGATGAAACGTCCGACATGGAGAAATTTCAAACTGGCGTTACAAGCACCACCTTTCGCCCAACACATCCCAGAACGTACTCTTCAGGAAGAATCCGAAGACAATTATGTCCCTTTGAAAAAATGTAAGAGACATGACTTTCAATTTGATGCCACAGACAGTTCTGACATGGAGTTCATGTTTTATAAAGCCTAAAACCTCTTGTATATATGTAACTTTTCTTTTTTATCATCCCAGAACGTACTTTTCAGGAAGAATCCGAACACAATTATGTCCCTTTGAAAAAATGTAAGAGACATGACTTTCAATTTGATGCCACAGACAGTTCTGACATGGAGTCCATGTTTTATAAAGCCTAAAACCTCTTGTATATATGTAACTTTTCTTTTTTATATAATGAAATAAAAATATACTTAAAAGAGATAAATTTGTATGGATTGTACTTCTTTCCTTACCTAAAAACATTATCAATAAGAAACAACCAACACCAAATAGTAAATTAATTTTTCATTCCAATAGAAACAATAATATATTACTAATTTATTTCTTAACACATTGTTTAGGGAGAATTAAACGTATCAACATTAAAATATTCTACAAGTCAAGACACTTAATACTTTATTTTTTATCACATCCATACAAGTTGGAAAACGTCATCAGACAAGATCCTACATAAGATATTTACTCCAAAACGTCACTTCCTTATTTAAAAAAATATCCCCATTAAAGACACTTAATCGTTTATTTCTTAACAGTAACCTTAGGAAGAATTAAAAATGATACCATTCAATTCTCTACAAAAAATCGAGAATTTTGAGATATTACTCGAATATTTAACCCTTTGGGTATTAATCATATGCAAATTAAATATTAAAAATGATATTCATTAATAACAATCAGTCTTTAACCCTTTGGCTATGGAAAAAAACCTTCAGTCACCTGACCTTTATATAAAAGTTATATATATATAACAAATTTAATTATGCAAATGAGATATGTTAATAATATTCAAATGTTTGGTCACATGACCGGAAAAACCCTCAGTCACCTGACCTTTATGCTAAAAATATGCAAATGCTTACCTGAATCGCCGGGATATGCTAATTTTTTGGATTATGCAAATGATATGCAAATTGGACTGGATCGCCGGATTTTGCGGGACTGGTTCGCCGGTATAACTACTGGCAAAATTATTCATAAAAATATAGCTAATGTTAAGCTTATGATTGGACCCAATATAATAAAGTATATGATTTGCTATAATTGGATTAATAATTTCTTTAGTAAATAACTTAATAGCATCTGAAAAAGGTTGCAAATCTCCTAACACGTTAGGCCCCTTACGAATTTGAATATAACCCAAGGCCACCCATTCTAACAAAGTTAAAAAAGCTATCCCTACTAGTAAACATACAACAAAAAATAAGTAAGAAATAAATAATAAAAATGCATTTATCACTCCTTTTAAAAGATAAGCTATTTAAGCTACTGGGTTCTTACCCCATTGATAGGTTCTCCTTCTTTCTATAAGCCTTAACCTAAATTTCTTTTGAATTGCAGTCAAATATTTTAAAATAAACTATAAAGCCTGACAAGAGAATATCTTCTTAAATAAATTTACAATTTACCGCCTTCATCGGCCATCTTATCCATTATCATAATACTTACAAATATAATTTTTATTTCAATCTTATCTTCAGTGGTTATATTTGCAGCAGTAATTTTATCGAAACAAACTTTCTCAGACCGAGAAAAATCTTCACCATTCGAGTGTGGATTCGATCCTAAAAACTCTGCACGTATACCTTTCTCTTTACGATTTTTTCTTATTGCCATCATTTTCTTAATTTTTGATGTTGAAATTACACTTCTACTTCCTCTACCTATTATTTTAACATTTTCCCAATCAATTTTTACTTTCCTTACCTCATCTATCTTAATTATTGTTTTAATTTTAGGTTTATATTATGAGTGAGTAAAAGGAGCGTTAGAATGAAAATCTTTTAATAGGAGTCATCTGGACGCTTCATTGTTAATGAAGAACTTACAATTTATTTGTCTATTAATGCTCAAAGTTAACCAACATCCTCAACTCCACATATTGAAATTTTTTTTAAACTATTTAAGCATCATAAAATAAAATCAATTTTTAAAACTAAAATATTTAAAGGTATTCAATGAAGAAACAATAATAAATATTCACGAATTTTAATTCCCTTAAATCCATAAAATACTATTACCCTACCATGCTGAGTTAATGAAAAGAGATATAATCTATACGCAGCACTAAAAAAAGATAAAAAAATTAGCCCCCCAAAAGTTATTTTACATCAAAAAATCATTCTTCTTAATAAACAAATTTCTTCTAACAAATTTATGTTTGGAGGTGCAGCTATATTTCTCACACACAATAAAAAAAATCATAAAGACAAATTAGGAAAAATAGTTATTAATCCCTTACTTACAATTAAACTTCGTCTTTCCAACCGCTCATAAATAATATTTGAAAGACAGAATATTCCAGATGAACATAACCCATGAGCCACTATTATAACTAATCTACCTACAAACCCCCAAACTGAACATGTTATAATTCCTCCTAACACTATCTCTATATGAGCTACAGAAGAATAAGCAATTAAAGATTTAATATCCCACTGTCATAAGCATATTAATCTTACATAAATACCTCCTACCAAACTTAAACCAATAAAAATTCATCTTGTTCTAATAAACTTTCTTAAAATAATTTGATTTATTCGAAGTAAACCATACCCTCCTATTTTTAGCAAAATTCCCGCTAAAACTATTGAACCCGCAATTGGAGCTTCAACATGAGCTTTAGGTAACCATAAATGAACCAAATATATAGGTATTTTTACAAGAAATGCTATAATAGAAAAAACATAAATAATTATTCTAACATTTATTTTTATATTAATTAAAACCATAAACGATAATCTTCCTAACTCCTCATAATAATATATCAAACAAATCAACAAAGGTAAAGAAGCCGTTAACGTATAAAATATTAAATAAACTCCAGCTTGAACACGCTCAGGTTGGTACCCTCATCCAAGAATTATTAAAAATGTAGGAATCAATCTAATTTCAAACCGAATATAAAAAGATAATAAATCTCTTCTACAAAACGTCATAAATAAAGAAATTAATAGAAATAAATTCACAACCCCAAATTCTTTTCTTCCATGAGAATCACCTTATATGGGTGAATCTATGGAAAACCTGTAATTCGTGTCACAGAGCAGTAAATTGGAAATGATTGAAAATATTTGTCATTTTTCAAAATCACACATCGAAGTACAAAATATACTATAGTTTAGTATAATTTTTTTTTTTAATTTTATAGAATTTCCAAAAAAAAAGTTGTTTACAGAAGGTGATTCGTCACTTCCGTGGACTGTCACAAGCTACAGTTGGATAGATTCTAAAGATCCAAACTGCTTTATTTTTTAATATTTTTCAAATAATATATATATTGTGATATCAGAAAATACATAAATTTAACATAATATTGAGTGAAATTTTTTTTCGAATTATCAATAAAAAATTTTCGCAACCTTAAGTCTTGTCACAAGGTTTAGCCATCGCTTTTGTGGACATTCCTAAACTTTCTAAAAAATCCACCCGATGCCCTAGTTGTCTTCCATTTCACTTAAAAACAAAAGTTTACACGGCGATTTTGGATAGGGAAGTGATTTTATTCGTCTGAGTCGCACATTTGTCAGGAAAATATTACCTTTTTATTCATTTTTCGTAATTTGCACAGCTCATCCCATCACTTCTGTGGTCTTGTTTAGAACCTAATTTTTCTATGGAAAAATGATTATTTCTAGGCATGATAATTGAAATATGGTAAACTTAATTTTCTGAATGACTTGGGTTCCTAACCTCAAAATGAAGAGCACATGGGTCAAGAAACATAAGTATTCGTCACTTCCGTGGACATCACTTCCGTGGACATTTGGGGTCCATGGAAGTATGATCATCAACAATAGCGGCTACTATGTTTTTCACGAAGACTTGTCTTTCACTTCCAGTCTTGTTAAATGCCAGTAAGGATATTTATAATTATATATAAATATATATAATATATGATATATGTAATTATATATTTACATTTTTATGGACGTTTAAGATTGACAGTCTGATTCATTTTTATTGTACATGATTTCCTCTTTTGATAAAAAGTTCTTTAATTCATAAATTATAGTCTTCTATTTATTTATTTCATAGTTTTTCCCACGTAAATTCACTATTTCGAATATAATTTATATTAAAATTCGACATCGTTATCAACACAAGTCACTTCTGTGGACATAGCCTTCCATCATTTTTTTTTTTAAATAACCAAAATGCGTTGACCTGAACCACATATATCATGGATGTAAGAGCGTCAAAAGCAATCATCTCAATTTTTTTGAAAAGGAAATCTTGTAATTTAAAATCTCAAAAATTTTTGACTAAAATTGCAGGTTTTCTGTAGATTCACACATATGTAGACAAAACCATTAATGCTAAAATTCAAAAAGTTAAAGTTAACAAAGTTATTGATATTGAATCTCCTCCTATAAAACAACTCAATCAAGAATAACTAGTTCTTTCAAAATATAACATAAATATTCTAATAAAAACATAAATCATAATTCATACAAAAGAACTTATTCATCTCATATAAATTAAAGAAGTAAGAAATAATAATCTTAAAGAAACTACTAATATTATCATTAGTTTTAATAGTTTAGAATTTCTTTAAAACAGAAGAAAAAACTTATCATTAACTTTCAAAGCCAATATTTTATATTAAACTATCTTCTGAACGATTATACGAAAAACACATCCACTATTTAAAATTATTAATGGATCTTTAATTGATCTCCCTTGTCCATCTAATATCTCCTCCTGGTGAAATTTTGGCTCATTACTAGGAGTATGTTTAGGGACTCAATTAGTTACAGGTTTATTTCTAGCAATACATTATAAAAGTGATATTAACTTAGCTTTTCAAGCCATTGATCACATTGGTCGAGATGTTAATAATGGTTGAATCCTCCGATTTCTTCATGCAAATGGAGCCTTTTTTCTTTTTATTTGTCTTTACCATTACATTGGTCGTGGTATCTATTATGGCTCATTCAATTTACATTATAAGGTAAGGAACCAGTTTAGATCAGGAACCAATTGCGGATCAAGTCATTTACCGTCTTAATTATCACACTTACCAACAGATGGCTCAGATATATAGAATCCCGATCCCTTCATGAGCTTCGTTTTGGTATTATAGTTTGTTTGGAGTTTCAAGTGGAGCCATCCTGTGAATTTGTTAAATAATTTGTCAGAATTTCAAAAGAAAATTAAGGTGAGTTAGCCTGAAAGTTATTTGTAGTTATTCTAGAATGGATATACGTTAGAATTAACGGATGTATGATAGTACAAGGTTTAATATAACCGTGGAAAAATAAAATATAGTGTTTTCTGCCTCTGGCCATGTTTGCGGGAAATTCTGCAGCCTTTTGTTCTGGCGGAAATTCAGCGGTTCGTGGGGTCCATTTGTGGATCAAACGTCACAATAGACTGCGAAAATGCAGTACATATTTTTTTATCGAACTGAGGTAATACAATGTCAATTATATGAGCTTAATAAAGGAATAAACGCAAAAATGAAAATTATTTAGATATTTCTCGTGGTGAAAACCAAGTTTATGCTTAGGCCGATGCACAACTGGTGCCTTTACCTTACATGAAATGTAGGAGTAATCCTATTTCTTATCACTATAATAACAGCCTTCGTAGGATATGTATTGCCATGAGGTCAAATATCTTTCTGAGGTGCTACAGTAATATGTTGGTAATTAACCAATAACTTATGATAAACAATAAAATGTTAATAAATCAGCAACCATTACACCTTACATTTTATTTGGGTTATTTGAACTTAGGAACCTCCGAATTGTTCCACCCCTCGGGCTTGAAATGCTTGTATGTAATGATTGGAGACAGTAAAAGTTGTATGAACACCCCTTTCATAGTACTTGTATGAAATGAGTTGGTGTCTCCTTCCTTACCTCCAGTAGAGAGATTTGAACGAAATAATACATTAGAAGTAAATACATATTGGATGTGTATATCGGTTAGAGAATATGCGAAAAATGTAAACAATATCAAATCGGTTTTGTACATTCTGGAACATTCTACACAACACTTCGGTCTATGTCTTCGACGTTACCTGCCCGGATTCTCTAGAAAAAGCTTGTAGAACATGAAAACCTTTACAACATATTAGTAGGTAATTATTAATAGGAAACTGTGTAACTTCATTACCAAATAATTCAATTACTTCATTAGAACATAATTGAATTACATCGTCTGCAATGTAATACATTACAGATTAATTTAGACCTTGTGCAAAACATACTTGGAATTACTTTGTAATGCATTACACGTTAAATGTAATCTGTACCTCCATTACTTTTTAATGCATTACTGTCCAACTGTGGTTCAAAACAGCGCTGTATCATCACGATTTTACATTGAGCTTATGAAAGCGAGAGTTTAGTATTCTTTGGTACCACTGACAGCGCTACTGTACAATCTCCAATGGCAATTAGAAATACAGAAAAAAAATACAAAAGTCTTTCAAAAGGCTTCAAACCTAGTTAGAAATTAAAACAGTTCTTTCGCTTTTCAAAAATTTATTTTTTTTAAAATAAATGAGAAAATGAGAATGCGCATGCGCCATTTCCCAGGAAATCACAATTCCAATTTGAGCAAGAACTTATTTTCTTGCCTGTTCGAATGCGAAGAGTTTGCAAGGCATTGATCGAGACTTCAAAAGAAGTTAAAATTCATCAAATCTTTTAGAAAGAGGTTACTGTAAGTTAATTTAAAGTTAATCTTCTTCATTGATCTAAATTAACCGTTGAAATTCGATAATTTTAAGTTGATTTCTTGCTATTAAACTTAAATATTCAATTTAATATTACAGTTGATAGGCTTAGTAAGGACTTTAATTTTTTTCAATACGGTTTTTTAATCGGCTTTGTAAAGGAAAAAAAGAAATCAGTTTTCTTTTATATATATTTTTCTTTATCAGTTTATGTTAAATTAAAGTTAATCTTCTTCATTGATCTAAATTAACCGTTGAAATTCGATAATTTTAAGTTGATTTGAATTAAAAAATATATATATATATATATTAACTAAATAGCAATTATAATGAAAGCCGTGTATTTAATAAAAAAGAGATATTTAAGTAAAAATGTAAATTTTTTTCGATATTAAGCTATAAATTACCAATTTTTCAATTTTTCCCTATTTAAAATCGAATACAGTTACAATAATTATCTCGAGTGGAAGATGGGAATGGAATCTCACGAGCTTATCATTGTTTGTAACGTCCTCAAAATGGAGTAGGATTCTAATGTGTATTTCTTCTCGTTCTTAACTGCTTTCGTTGTATTATAACTCCTTGTATTTTTTTCTTTAAGTTGCTATAGATTGATATTATTTTTATGATAAAACAAAAATATTTTTTTTTCTTTTCATCTTTCGATTTGTTAAGTGTTTGCATTTGATTTTAGTGGTAAGTTTTCTTACATTTGATTTCTTAGTGTTAACTTTTCTTACATTTTCTTTATTATCTACCTGGTCATTCGTTTTGTACAATATTTTACATTTTTTTATTTAATTTTTAGTTTTGTTTTTTTTAAGTTGGTTATTATAATGTTTGATTTTATTGCTTTTTTTTTCATTTATTTAGTACTATTTTCGTTTTGGTTCTAATTTTTTTTTATTTTTTTTTTATTGTTAAGCTTATATTTCTTATTAATTTCTTTTTTTTATGATTCATATTTGATTTATGTATATCAATATTAAAATTTCCAAACCAGGTTTTAAGATTTTTTTTTTTTTTTCACTTAAATAAATTTTACCTTTTCTACAACGAAGTTCTCAAATGACGGTTTTTGTTTTGTTTGTTTTTTCCAATTACTTTCAAGTTATAAATTAAAACTTAGATTCGAAACGAATAATTATTTTTAAATTAGAAAATGCAATTCATTTTCAACAATTTTTCCCTTTGTTAATATATAGTTTTAAATGCAATGGGGTATTTGGTTTTAAAAGAATTGGCGCAGAAATATTAAAATATAAATGACATTGGTAGTTTTTTACGAAACTCACCTGTGGAATTAGAGCTAATTTCAAGTTTTTTTGGAAGGAAACAATTCGTTAATGCATATTATGGATAAAACTGATGGAAAACCTCGGTTTTTTTTTATCAATTTTTAAGAAAATTCGAGATTTTCTTGGAACTCTTTCTTAGGCGGCGGATGTGCACATTTTCAAGGCAAAAGCTTGTAGTGCCTTTCAGCAAAATTTTCCCAATGCCTGTAGCGCCCTTTTAGCAAAAGTGTCGACCGCCATGTTCATTGTCTGATACGTGTGCTTCCGCAAGAGAGTCCCGCTTTAAATTCAAATTTTCTTCAACTACCAAAAAAAAAAAAAACCCGAGGTTTTCCATCACTTTTATTCCTACGATGTATTAATCTTATTTTAAAGAAAATTCAGTGCTTTACATAAACTTTTATTTTATTTTCATTATTTATCAACCAAAAAAAAAAATCTAAAACTAATGGTAACCCGAGAAAGGGAAAAACAACCACAAGAAATCAATATTTACCTGGCTACATTTCATACCCATAAACAAGCAATTAAAAAAAAATAAGCTACAATAACGACGAAGATAATAAGTGGCCTTTAGCGGTCAGTTTTTGAGTTACACGTACAACACCTTCTTTGATTGAAAGAAAATATATTTAAGTCAGTAAATAGTTGTTTTTTTTTTTCCCTTAGAATATGATTTCTTTCAGTTGTTCCCAATATATTGTAAATCGGAAATGTGATATGTAATAAAAATCAATGTTAAACTTTAGATTACGGTATCCCAATGGCCGCCCTATTGCGAAGACCGCGGAAAATGTGAAATGAGCTAGTAAAAAGTAGAATGCTTATTTCAAAATGTTTTTGCACGATCTTTTACTAGAAAAACTAACCTTCATCTGACTAACTGCGATCTTGAGATAACAGTATGCACCAAGTTACCACGGAGGGCGGCCATTGGAGGTACCGTAATCTAAAGTTTAACCAAAATAAAATCAAGAATTTATATGTAGAGGTTTTACGGGATATTTTCTGAAATGACAAATTTAATTATTTTTCTCTGATCTTAGGCGGAAAACCCGATTTCTCTGTTCCAGTCAATATTTTCCCGGATCTGAAAATTC
>JAFIDM010019820.1:0-19838 GCA_023159025.1 Thereuonema tuberculata
AATTGTTTTGTTTATTCTTGTGTTGGGCCTTACTGTCATTTTCCAATTCAGCTTTCTGAGATGAATGCTTTCGAGTTATATCAAAACAACTAAATAAGTTGAATATTTTTATTTGTTTTGAGACCCTAATTGTATCACTCCAATATATTTATCACCCATCTTCTCAATCAATCAATCAATCACGGCCTTTCACTCGATTCCGAGTCTTGGCGACCTGATGGATGAACGATCTATAGGAAGAACGATTACGTGCAAGTTCACAAAGATCGGCCAGGGTCATTTCTGTCGTAGTTGTAATAGTGTCAAGCCATCTGGTTGCTGGTCTTCCTCTTCGTCTATTTTTCCCAACATAATGTCCTTCTCTAAAGATCTATCACGTCTAATAATATGTCCAAAGTAGGCAAGACGTATTTTGGTGATCCTAGAGCCGAGTGAGATGTCCGGTTTGATTTCATCCAAAATTGATTTGTTCGTTCTTCGAGCTGTCCATGGTATCGATAACATTCTTCTCCAGCACCACATCTCCAAGGCATCAATCTGTCTTTTATCGGGCAGATAAAGGAAACGAATCATATCCGTTCTTCCAATGAATGTAGATGTTTATATAAAAAAAAGCCATATCTTTTAAAGCTGATAACAAAAATGCATATTTATCAATTAAAAGAAGAAAAACGTTACGGTAATAATTAATTATAAATAATAATATTAATGATAGATAGATATTTTTTAAACTGAATAAAAATTAGTAGTTCAAAAATTGGGCTAGCTTTATCATTCAGGTGTGTTCATTTAGTGCGATTTTTGTTTTGTTTAAGCTATTGATATTATCCTTTCTTTCATCACGGTTCTGTCAATTTCGTTGGAGACTTATTTTATTTATTTTTGACAGTAATGCTTTTTTAACGAAAATGGAAATTTTCACCAGTAATTTAAAAATGAAAACAAATTTAAAGAATTTTCAGGTGTATTTCTTCTTCATACTTTAAGATTATCTTTTGTAACTACTTGTTCCCAAGTGCCCAGAAATTCTCGACAACAAATGAGAATATTTTTTGTTGTTGCTCACTGTAGTTGGTTTCCCAGTCAGTTGTTCCATAATGGCTAGCTCACACAAACAACTGGTTATTTCCTCATCTGAAATTCCATCACGTAGTTACGAAAGATAATCTTAAAGTATTGAGAAGAAATATACTTGAAAATCAACAGAAATTTAAAGAATGATTTAAAGTTGGTAAAGCACAAGAACAGACCTTCAAACAACGTTTCCATTCAATTTCGTTTTCGTTTATTCGAAGCTTACGTCACGTTTATCAATGCTAAAAATCAAATTAAAAAAATGCAAAATAGTAGTTACAATAGTGAAGGTGATTATGCCCATTTATGATATTAATGTTAAATAATTACAGATCTAAAAACTTCTTTGATGTATTGTCCAAATCTTCATTCATTCTAAAATATAGCAACATTTATCAAATGCAAAAATTAAAAAAAAATTTCACTACGCAGACCAATGTGCAAGAGTATAATACATAACATGTGAGAAGAAATCAGTTTTTTATTCATTTGTTGCAAAAATCTCCGTAATTAATTCTTGTTTGTTATTCTTTATTACTATTCTGCAGTTAGACAGCAACACAAATAATTAGATAGACATAATTACTTAATACACAATTGAATTCACAGATTCTCAAAAATAATATCTGATACAGCATGAATTTCTTTCATAAATTTATTTTTCTACATTTGTGTATCGCGAAAATAGTTATAGACAGTTCCTTAATAATTATTTAGAGATTTTCAGAGATTGTGTATTCCAGTAAAAATGTCTATCAAGAGGTATCATTCCCTGAAATATTACGGGAGAATGACAGAAACAGAGAAACTCCTTCCCTTCCACATGCACATTAACCTAACTTTAGAAAAATACGTTAAAAAAGAGGAAAGTTAGTGTTCTGTCTAATTTACCAGTATAATTATCAGCCATCATCTTCTGAGACTCAACACATTTAAACACCTGTAATTAAACGAATAGCACATTAGTTATTTATTGGTTGCAGTGGTTAGGGCCCATCGTGACCTAGATGAATGTAACCTCAGCAAAGGTAACTAATGCATTTCAATAATCTCTTTTGCTTTTAGGGATTTTCCAAGATTTTTTGTTTTGAACCTACACCTAGGTTCAAATATTAAGGGTAATTCAAGTTTATATTTACTGATTATTATAAAAAGACAAAAACACCCTAACAAGTTCAAGCTTACCGTGAGACTAGTACAATCTTACTCTTCATTACATTAAAGAGATTGAGTGAAGTTAGACTGGCTATTTACCTTATATTGCTGTGTTTTAAGACTGTCTAAGAAAAAATATCATGAAATATTTGATTCATTAGAAATTGCAAAAATCAACAAAACCCTTTTCTTAATATACAGTGTTTAATAATTTTCTTCCAGGCATTTTTATCAGTCGTGGAATCGTCTTTACCAGCTACAGTTTTTCATGGATGTGGATTATTTCAAATCAATTTACAAACACTTACTGCCGTAAGTATTCATTCCAATAAATGTCGATAGAGCAAGAATATTATTTTTGTTTTTGGTTTCCTTATGAAATTATTATTAACATAATTTAGTAAAAAGAGACCTACGAGGGTCAGTCAATAACAAAATAGCCTCCTATTTTTTTTTCTTTAAATAAGTTAGTTAAGTGAAAAATTTGAATTTAGCGCAATTCCTCAAACCTTCTTCTACAATCCACTGCAGTAGCAACTTACTGCGTCAACATGTGGCAGCACTGCATCCGCTTGCAAAATGGCAAAAACATCGATGTTCGTATTAGACAGCGTTCAGTGATTGAATTCTTGAATGCGGAAGGTGAAACGCCCATTCGCAATCATGAAAGGCTGGAAAAAGTGTGCGGTGATGCAACAGTGGATTTCAGCACTGTAAGACAAAGGGTTCATCGCTGGCTGACGAAAAGCCGCGACTGCAGTGACTCCACGCAACATTCAGCGAGTCAATGACATCATTCAAGGTGACCGCCGGGTGACAACAGATGAATTGTGTCGCATTCTGTCCCTCAGTAAAGGCAGTGTGATGACGATTATTCGACAATCGGGGTACAAAAAAGTTTGTTCACGGTGGGTACCAAGAATGTTAACCGACCAGAATTAAGAGACAAGAAAAACAATAGCCTCCGAACACTTGCAGCGCTTTCATTTGGAGGGAGAGGAGTTTTTTGTACTTCCAACTACAACGGTTTGGCCGCTAAACATTGAATACAAGAACATATTTCGACTATTTTTATCTGTTACTGAAATTTAATTTGAAAATTACCTTCTCTGGTTACAAGAATTGCGAAACAATTTAATTTTTTTTTTTCGTTATCTTACATTTTTTACTTTAGTTTGACCAATTAATTTTTTTTTTTAGGAATAATTCACATATTCAATTCAATAGCATTAAAAGTAATATACGAAACATCACATAAAAATTTTCTAATCTTGCACTGATATAATTTGCAGATTTTCTGAGTTTCCATGATCAGTAATTTTTTGTCTTCAGGGTGATCAGGTCTTGAGTCAACCCTTCAACTATTATGACCGGACTTGGGACCGGTTTTGTTATTTTATACAAAATCTTAGTCTCTTCGAAAAAGATGGAAATTTGAATAAACATATGATCAGGATTTGTTATTTATGTTGAAATGTTCCTATCGTTTATTTAAAGAAGTAATTCAATTTGAGAAAACATTAAAGATACCAACTTAGCTAATCTGTAAGAAAAATGTTATCTTCCAAATCTAGTGCATAGCAAACATATAGACCATTAAATACTTAAAACAAAATTAACAAAGCTTTAATAAATTATCAGTGCTGTGAGTCTATATCAAAATTATGAAAAAAGAATCGAAGAATAAAAAATGAAATTCTTTTTCATTAACTGTATTTGGAATTTTATTGTTTAAAAATCATTGTTGTTGAAGTATATTTTTTTCTAAAGAAAAATATATCCCGAAAAATAATCAAACCAGAAATAATAAAAGTAAAAAGGATAAAAGAATAATGTACAAAACAAAGAAAAAAGTAATTAATATTTTTTTTTACTCTTATACTTTAGCTCACGGGAGTTGTCGTCAGTTATCTCGTGCTTCTTCTTCAATTGAAATCAGCTGAATGGAAATGAGGTCCATGTATATCACATCACAAGCTACTGAATAACCACTGACTTAATCATTGTACTGTCTACTGCTTATTATAAGAAATAAGAGTACTTAAAACAAGATTGGCAACTTTCGAAATTCATTTTGAAACATCGAAAAAAGTTTGATCAGAAAACAAAAAAACCGAAAGTTTTCATTGATCAAAAAATATAGAAGATACCAAATAAGAAAAATGTATTTGAATCTGTCTATTTTCTATTTCTAAAATTTAGAAGATCAACTGAGAAAAGAAGAATACATCACATAGGAAATCGAACTTGAAAGGACAGGGTGATTTTGGTTGTATTTTTTTTATTATTTATATAATATTGGAATTAAAATATGACAAAGCATTTTAGCTAGTAGTTCTTCATCTAATACCAGATATCTATTATGATAGGAGTATTTTGACTTACGATATTCCATTCCAAAACATTTCTTTTTCTGCGTGTAGAAGGTTTTACAAACCAATCCTAAAAATCTTCAATCTTCAGACCAATGCTAAAAATCTAAGTCCTCATCAAGAACAGATAAAAATATAATTAAATCATTATTTATTTTTAATTTTTCTTATTTCTAATTTGCATCAACGGTCCAATTAGTAGGTGATGGCTATCAGAATCATTAGAAATTTAAAAAAAAAATCAGAATGACAAAAACTATTGTATATATTTTTGTGAACTCTGTAATAAAATTAATTCTTTTACATCTTAATTTTTAATTAATGGATTAATTATACCAAAGATCAAAAAGTACTACTAAATTATTAGAAACCTTCAGCAGCAACATAAATAGTAAATTAAATAAAAATAATCTTATAATTCTTATAACAATAGATTTAAGTAAAGCATTTGGTTTAACTGGATCATAACTTATTAATAAATAAATTAAATAATATTGGAATTAGAGATGACTTTTTACAAATAATAAAGGATTATCTAAGTAATAGAAAAATATACGTTAACATTAAGAACAACATAAGTATGAGGAAAAAAATCAGTTATGGTGTCCCACAAGGTTCAAATCTAGGACCAATGTTGTTTATAATCTATACAGTGCAACTTGGATAATTCGAACGTCTTTAATTCGAAATCGTGGTTAATTCGAAGATTTCTCTTAGTTCCTTGAATTTCTTATTAAATCAATGTTAAAAAATCGTGGATAATTCGAAGTTCAACTTCCTTAATTCGAAGTTTTTTTTTAAAAATTTCCAACCATAACGACTTTTCGACATCGTTAAGAAATTCGACACGTGACAACTGAAATCCCCTTCCCGCCACCGTTCGACACGTGACGCCATTCGACACGTGACGCTTCAGACGCCATTCGAGCTTCCTGCTGTCAGTGTCACCATGTCTTTCAGTAAACCACGCGTGTACAAGAATTTAACGTTCGCTGAAAAGGTCGCCGTCATTCGCGAGGTGGAAAAGGGTGTGAAGAAGAAATGCCAAATTCCCAACGAGTACGGGATAGCGCCGAATTTCGTAGGTACATTGAAGGACAAACCAACGTAAGTGAAGCTGTTTTCCGTTCACTAAACATGCTTGATAATTTTGCTAACCTTAAGCGACTGAATTCTACAAAACAATCAGACATTGCACAATTTTTTTGAAAAACTATAATTTTCTGTATTGAATGTAATATGTACTGTAGCTTACGTAATATAAATCTTATTTTGTTTACATACATTAGTGTTTAAGTCTTTCATACCATGATCTTTCTGAATAAATATTTACTTATTGACAGAATAATCTTTTCAAGCATTCAGTGGACCTGAAATTAAAGTTAATAGATGTAACTTGTTTAATTCGAAGTCTTGGATAATTCGAAGTTTTGTTGTGGTCCCTTCAGCTTCGAATTACCCAAGTTGCACTGTATTAATGATCTCTTCCTATTGATAAAAAATTGTTATATGTACATATATGCAGATGATATTGTACTCTTCACTGTAAATACAGATCCATTAATTGCAAATAATATTAAGGAAATTTTAATACTCTTCAAAAATGGATGCAGAACAACAAATTAACAATAAATAAAGAAAAAACAAAATGCATGATCATCAGACTAAAAAACCTATTGACAAACTGCAATCCAAAAATCTACTATCATTCACATCTATTTCTACATAAACAAACGAACAATTGTATCACATGCTCTAGTACCGATATTGTAAATAATTTTAAATATTTGGGAATTACTATAAATAACTTATTACATGGAATACCCAAATAAATATTATACATAAAAAATTAAACTCAACCATCTATATTTTTCACTACATAAAAAATATATTACCACTGAAAACTAAAGTTCTTATCTATTATGCCTTATTCGATTCTCTCTTAAATTATGGAGTTAACATACGGGCTAATACAAATGAAATTAATCTCGAATGTTTAAAAATACTCCAAACAAAAGTATTAAAATTAATTTTTTCTAAGAAAATTTAGAATAACACTCAAAAGAGAAATTATTTCTTAAATAAATTTCGAATATTGTTTCCAAAACAAAAATTCTTATATAACATAATACTCCAAAATTATTATGAAATATGGGAGATAAAAAATAATAATACGCAAAATTATAATTTAAGGAAAGAAAGTAATATTAAATTAATCTATCCATACAAAAAAAATAATTTTGGTTTAAGAAATAGAAATTACAATATAGAATGGTTTTTAAACAACATTATAAATATATTTGATGATAATCAAAATATTTCAATTGTCAAACGAAAGTTAAAAAAATGGATTATAGAAAACCTTTAAGATACCACTATTATTATTTCAATCCCTTGAAATTGAACTTTTCTTTAAAAATTATTATTATCATTATAAATTATATGTCGATATACTGATCTAAAATCTATTGCATAAATCTTATGAATCATTTTTATAATAATTATTGGTTGTTATGAATGTTATTAATGACTATATTATAACTGTTGTAAATATTATAGTTGGATAATGGTGTAAATAATTATTAACACTGATTTTATTTTAAAAATCAACATAAAATTGTTCTTACTTAATTGCCAGAACTCGTTGATAGGGATTTATCTGTCTCTAACAAGACTGCACTGTAGTATCATTTTAAAATAAAAAAATGTTATTATTATTATTATTATTATTATTATTATTATTATTATTATTATTATTATTATTATTATTGCCAATCTACTTCTATTTTTAGTAAAAGTGAGAATGCCAATGATCTTAATTTGTATATTTGTAAGTGTTCTGAGGAACTTTAAGGAATTGTTTTTAAACAACGTTTTTTATTTTTTATTTTTTTTTACTGTCAATAATTAATTGTTAAATAAAACAAGTGTATAGCCTATTATTTGTTACTTATTTTAATTAATATAAATTATATACAATTACGATTTTTCGTAATAATACGAAATAAGAAACAATATAAATATAACTGTTCTTAAACAGCAAATCCGCTTTATATATCGTTACATTTAAATATAACATAGTTATTATTGTATGTAAGAAAAATAGATAGATAATGTAGTAGTTCAAATCATCAATTCCTCTGTTATAAACACGAAACAAAATTTGTGCATTTGCACTGAAAATGGAAAAACGACACTGCCCCCTCAAATAGGTTCATACAATCGTCGCTTACCATGTGACGTAGGAGTGACCAAACGCTTTCTCGTGATGGTCGTACAATATGTACTCGACAAGTACAAATATATGCTTATATTAATAAAAATCTGAATAGTAAAAAACATAATAATGCTTTAATGAAATATTTCATATTACACTAGTAAAAGTGGAAACAGAATGACAATAAAAAGTAAGGAAATCATGTTTAACACTCTTTCTTAACACTGTTTCTGACTTTTTGTTCTTGTTATAATCATTAAATAATGCTTGAGGAGTAATATGAGAAGATTTTTGATATTGTCAAGTTGTAATGGATCAGTTAATAGCTGATCCGTTATTTAATTCATCATATTTGTCTTTAATCGATCTTAATTTTAATTTGTGAATTCAATCCATTTAAAATTATGTAAGATTTTCTTCAACTAAACCAAAATTTTCTTTATCCTGTTAACTGTGTGATGTTTGTAATTTTCAAACGCCGAAATTATTGTCTGAAATGATTTTCCTTTCATTTAAGTATATTTGTACTATTGTTAGTGATAATAATTTTTTACTAATATGAATATTCTTAGCTTAGCTTGAATTGTTTCCTATCTGCCTGTCTTTTCTTAATTGGAATGCGAGTTGTTATCATAAGCATCAATTCATCAAACATTAACAGCGTAATCTAAATTCTCAATATTCTTTTGCCTAAAACATTATTAACTTTCAGATGTGTTTAAATGTAATGTAATTATAACACTTCATTGGAAAAACTTTACGTGTACTGTGGAAACTTGATGACATAGATAGAGCCGTACATCTGTATAATACCAAAAGTAATTTAATCCAAAAATTATTAACAAAATCACAACAGTTTCGCTAGCGAGACGGTTGTGATTTTGTTAATAATTTTTGGATTAAATTACTTTTGGTATTATACAGATGTACGGCTCTATCTATGTCATCTAATTATAACACTTGTTTAATCTTTGTACAGTAATAATAAGATGAACTATGGTATTTGAAATACTGTAAATGTAAAAATACTGTTTGCTGAATAAATAATCGTTGTATGTAATTGAATTCAATCTTTTAATTAATACTGCAATAAGGAAAATCATAAGCTTAAAGATTTTTAAGCTTTCTTATCATAATCTTTATAGAATCTTTCTTATTAATTCCTGATAGTTAATAACAATCATTTATAAAGACTTCAAATTCTCTGACGTTATAAACACAAAAACAAAAAACAGAAATATAACATTCATATAAATACAATAAAAGGAGAATGTACAACAAATTTTCATTTTGGCTACATCTATTGACAAAATTCCGAAACTACCATAAGAAAATAACGGCCGGGTGCTGGGCTTTTTCAGCAGAGCGAATGGCATGAATATCTCGGACTGTATTCCGATTCGGCCTGGGACTCGCAGATTGGCCGGTGGGTTGGCGAGGTTCTCTGCTGTAGTGGGTGCTGGGGACCCGCAGTCATAAAATATGTTTATTGATTAATTATAACTTTTTTTTATAACTTTCTTTTAAATTATTAGTTTAAATAAATATTAAATAGATAGGCTTAAACATTTCTCTCATAAGATACATTTACTCATTCCATTTCTGTTTTTTTTTTCTTTTTGTTTTCACTATTCATGTATTATATATATACAGTAAAGCCCTGATTAACCGCGGAATTGGATGGCAAAGGCTTCGCGGATAACGAAATTCGCGGATAACCCGAAAAAAAGATTAAAAATGAGCTGTAAACACGAAAAAAAATATTTCCCCATTAAAAACTACGTTTTATTGTACAAAAAACATAATATGTAAAACTTTTAAAATTTGTACAGTAAATCAGAAACCTTTGCTCTACGTTTGCATCCACAAATTCCGAGAAGGCCTGTGGGATCACGATGCACGATAAGCCTGTCAGTAGTTTTCGACCTTCGCACTTTAGGGTCTATTGTATTTTCCCTGTTGTTGCCTTGGATTAAAATTTGGTTTTTTAAGGTTCGTCATTAAAAAAATTTTCGCGGCACTTGCGGATCATCCGCTCCCGGATAATCGGGGCTCTACTGTATTTAGAAAAAAAATCCGAAATTATGGTTATCATTGTATTGCAAGATATCATCTAGTTTTCTGTCCCCCTCAATTAGTTATCTACTGTATACTAACTAAGTTGTAGTAACTAAAATACAAGTACACTTCGATGGTTACTCTGACTCAGACCAATCAAATTCGTATCACTTAAAGATAATTTAGTAACAGGGAATCTTTAAGATAAAGCTTTTGTATTATTTTAATATTGGAAACATTTCGTCTCCAGTAAAATTTTAAAAAAATGAAATAGTAAATATTTCCATTAAAGAAAATGTATTGTTTCTGATTGTAAGTCTTAAGTATACTGCTGGGCCATTAAAAGTGCAACACTACGAAAGACAACAACAATCAAAGCAATATTTTTTTTGCATACAACTTTTGGTACAAGAGTGAAATGATTACAATTACAGCTCGGTTCGACGTGTGGAACATAAAGAAATCAGTTTCTTATGTAGCCACCATTTGCGGTAATAACTTCTGTTACAGGGCCCGGCGTTTCCAAAAAGGTGTCAATATTCATCTGCTGTAGCCGCTGGTGGTCTGTGGTGCGCCAGTAGTTGTTCGATCATGGACCAGACGTGTTCAATAGTACTATCCGAGACGTATCTTATGTTTTATATATGTTACGGGTAAAGTCCGACATGTGGTTAATGCCGACATTCCCCTTGAAAAGACAACTTGGAGATTATGCAAGTGCAGTGGGTAATGACCGTAATAAAAAGTAATTTATCTCATAATCGTCTGTATCTGGATAATCTCGACATTAACCAGTGAGGCCTGGATAAATTTGAATAACAGGCCTACTTATAAAATTACGATAGCACGTTTACAATTATTTTTTAAGTAAAAAAAACTTTATTTACAGAAAAATTAATATTGCTTACAAAATTATTATACATACGTAATATGAATTAAATATTGCAATTTGAAAAATTGTAGAAAAAAATTAAAAAACAAAAATATTCTGAAATTTCTTATTTTACGCCCGTAAAATCAACGGAGTTATCCAGGCATTGTCATCATAATTATCATCGTAACTTCGTTAATGTGAGGATAAATCTATCATTTTTCCCTTTTTTATTAGCTGTTCGTGATATCTACTCATTATAAATTTATTTGGTAATTTCCTATTTTAACCGAGGTAATGTAATTTATAAAATTTTTCAATATAGCCTTAACATCCTGGAGGGCGTCAAACGTCAACTTACCTAATTTACAGCTAATCGGCACACACGATTCGTCAGGCGCTGTTGGCATACTGAGCTGTCATTTTTCTGAAATACCTTGAAAAATGAGTGGAAAAATATTTAACTTAGTAAGAGCTTATACTAAGATTCATGAAGTGCCAACAGCGCCTGAGCGAATCGTGTGTGCTGATAAGCTGTAGGTTAGTTAAGTTGAGGTATGGTTTCCTCCAGGATATTTATACAATATATATAATACATTTTGTATTCATAAAGAACATATATCGATAAACACAAAGAGTGACATAATTTAACAAATCTTATAAAATTAGAAACATTGTATTGGGTAATCGGTGAGATGGTTGCTCTTATTGGTATTGGCTATAACTGTAATATGCACGTTCCAGAAGCAAAATTTTCGCGAACGTTAAGAAGGAATTTAGAATGAAAGTAGGACACTATTACAATAAGGAATCGTCTAATACTGTATTTCACCATTAGAAATTATAGCCCTAAACAAATTGAAATCCAATTCAAGCATATTCATAACCTACTCAGATAAAGGAAACAAAGCCGTCATTTTCAATACAAATGTTTACGCAACCATACTAAGAAAGCAAATAAATAATAAGCAGAACTACAGCTACATACACTAGTGGCCAAAATTGTGGAAACCTGTATGAAAATTTGTGTTTTGAGGTTTCATGGCTGTGAACATCTACTGCTTTTAAAACAATGTTATAATTTTATACATCATTAGAAACATAATATAATGCAGAAGGTAATGAACTAAACTGCAGTGAATTTTTATTTTCCCTATCTTGTTGCAAATTGTATTTTTATTTTCAAAAAATTATATTGAATTGCATTATCTCTAAGAAAAATGGATGTTATGAGTCAGCAAACTTGAAAAACACAAATTTTTTAAAAGGTTTCCACAATTTTGGCCACTAGTGCAGACCTTACCGCTCAGCAAATTCAAACCGAACTGAGAAAGAGCTTAGAGCACTGAGACTACGATTTGGTCGTAGTAAAAAAGAAACGGACAATCTCCTTTTGAATATTAATACTTCAATACCAATAATGCGCATTCTACCTAAACATTTCTCTTTGAATTAAACCATCACATTATTAACAATCAATATTTTACAAACTACAACAGAGTTATTAAACAAACCAACGGTATATTCATGGGACTATCAGGATCGGCAGCTCTAGAGGGAGATAATCCTTAAATATATAGGAACTCAGTCATTCACTCAATATTTCCACAATATCGTCTCCTAGTGTAGGGAAATTAGACAAAAAAGTGGCCGAACCCGGACATTTGAAATATCAAGCTGAAAATTGGTAGAAATGTTGAGAATAGTGTTCTGATTGATATCCCAAAATTCCCAAAAAATCTATCTTGGGGAAAATCCGCCATTTTGAAAAAACCGCCCCCATCGTGGATTTGTCGAGTTTTAAGCATAGCGACTGAACCGAGTGTCTGATTGTATTCGTTTTTGCACCAAATTACTTAATTGAGGCTGCGCTCTCATCCAAAACACTAAAATTAATAATTATAGACCAATTTTGGTGCTTGAGAAAAAATAATATTTATTTAAATGCGACAAACGAAAATTGGTCTAAATTTATAATAAATATTATCGTAACATACAAAAAAATGAATCAAAGAAGACTTCATAACACAAGGCGTGAAGTACAGGCAAAAGCACCAACACAAATACATTATGAAGGGTAAAAGTTAGGTAGCTTATTTCCTGTTGTCACTGGAGCTCCACTGGCTGTTCACTCACTGGCGAAAATCTTTCACTCACTGGTAATGCATGATCTTAAAAATTGTAACCTAAATTAGCGTCGATTTAATAACAGTAAAAAATAGTCTTTAAATTTTGCAGTTATTTACCGTTACTATGACAACACGTCGGCCAAAGGTTCAACGTCATCATCACTATCCGAGTCATCGTAGTCCATACGATGTGTGCAGCCTTGTCCTGCGCAGTAGCCGCACATGCTTGTGCAAAGAAAACCGTTTCTTCTTCAGCCGCGTCTCTTCTCGCAACCACAGTTACAGTTGCAGGATATGATGTTCGGTATCCGCTCCAATGCTGGTTCTTCTTTAGTTGCAATCCCTACTCTGCTTCCGGCAGGCGATTCCCCATACAAACCTAGAATTATTAGTTGACGACCGACACTGTCTCCCTTAAACAAGCTTGAACTTCTTGAAAGATCCCTTTGTGCCTTTTCAGAACGGAGCAGAAGTGGTATTACATTCACTGATTTTCCACGTACTTCACATACTGGAGACAGATGTGGCTGAAATTCCCTGGACGCGCCCACACAACCCGGTGCAGGAGGAACTGTAAACTCTGCGTTCACTGGAAAGTTTGTCTTGGACGGCGCTATCTCTTCTAAAACGTTGATCAATCCAGACATAGTGCCTTTCCGCATCAACATCCCGTCAAACACCGCTGGAGGCCTTGCTGCAAGTTCATATGTCAGGTACTTCTCGAGGTCAACATCGTCACGCACAACACAGCAATCGGTGAAAAAGTTGGTTAGGGTTGATTTCGACGACAGTGTCTTTGATCTTGGCCGTTTTAGATGCAATGGCAAAAGTCGTGACTTTGTTGCTTCGTTTTAAGTGGACTTTACTGAATCGTTCACCTGTGATTGATTTCCTTGCTTGCAAACCACGGGAGAGAGTCTCATCACAGTTAACTGTATCGTCGGCCACTATACCGGTAGACAAGAACATTAGAAGGTTCGTTGAGTCGTTAAAAGGATGGTGGGACTGGAGCCAGTCTACCATCTTGCGAACGTCTGCCTTATCTCTCACTTGCGAAGACTCTCTTAGCTCCACATGTTGGTCGGAGGTTTCGGCGAAGACTCCACAAAATCTTTCAGTGGCGTCGATTACATGTGCAGATGAAGGCATTGCACAAACCCATCGAGCAATGACGTTATCCGTCAATCGACGTCAATGTGTGAGCCCATCCGCTGTCTTCATGTTTCTCATCAACACTTCCTCTATAGTTATATCGGTCCATATGCCTGACCAGAACTTTGCAGATCTCCTGACAGTGAAGCAACCTTCCTTAACAAATTGCCGGAACTCCAAGGGAGTCCCGCAGAATGAGATGTCCCGCAGAATGGAAATACGAAATCATTCTTTGGACACACAGCAAGTGAAGAACCCAAACTTAAGAACGTTCAGCTCTGACAAACAGACGCATGATGCCAACCATCTTAAAAGAATCGCACCCACAGCTTCGTAGTGAGCCGTCCAGATGAAAAGAGGGCTTTCAGCTTTGCTTCGAACAACTCTGCTGACTGGACGATATACTCTGACGACAAAACGTCATCCACCGAAGTCGTTCCAGAGTGTGGTCTGAGTGTGTTCGTTTCAAGCGATCGCTGAGAAGAGAGTCTGCGTCTTGTATATCCTGAATATCGCCAACGACAGCTGCATCAGAAGATGTGCGCGGACAGCTAGAGCGTAGGCATGGCCGTTTACCATCTCGGTCACTATGTTCTTTGCGTACACCGTCTCCCACAATTCTTCCAAGCAGGAAAACTACGTGATAGCCAAACACTGTGAGAGTTGAGCCATGCGCAAACTCGCCTAATTTAAAACTTGCTCATTGGCGCATCTTTTTTTGTTTTTTTGTTTTGTTATAAAACTGCAGTTAGGAGGGTTTTTATCAACAGGCTTTTTAAACAGGCTGTTCAATGTTTAATTTGTTTCATTCTAGGTTCCAGTTTGAATGGGGAATCGCCTACCGGAAGCAGAGTGGGGATCGATGGCTCATGGAGTTCAGCTGACACCCATTCCAACTAAAGAAGAACCAGTACCGGAGCGGGTACTGAATATCATATTCGGCAACTGCAACTGTGGTTGCGAGAAGAGATGCAGGTGCAGAAGAAACGGTTTTCCTTGCGCATGTATATGCGGCTACTGCCCAGGACATGGCTGCACAAAACATATGGACTGCTCTAACTCGGATAGCGATGACGACGTTGAACCTTTGCCAGACATGTTGTCGTAGAAACGTTAAATACCTACAAAATTTAAAGAACACTGTTTTACTTGTCTTAAATTGACGCTAATATAGGTTATATTTCTTCAGATCTTGCATTACCGTCAAAGATTTTGGCCAGGCAGATTAGTGAACAGGCAGTCGAGCTCCAGTGATAACACGAAACAAGCTACCTAACTTTTACCCTTAATATTGCTTCTATTGCTGTTTATGCCTATATTTCACGCCTTGTGTTTTGAAGTCTTCTTTGATTATTTTTTTTATGTTATAATAACATTTATTATAATTTTAGATCTATTTTCGTTTGTCGCATTTTCATAATTATTATTATTTCTCAAGAACCACAATTGGTCTATAATTATTAATTTTTAGTGTTTCGGAAGGTAATGCAGCCTGAATTACGCAATTTGACGCAAAAACGAATACATTCAGACGCTCGGTTCAGTCGCTATGCTTCAAACTCGAAATATCCACGATTGGGGTGGTTTTTTTAAAATGGCGGATTTTTCCCAAGATGGATTTTTTGGGAATTTTGGGATATCAATCAGAACACTATTCTCAACATTTCTACCAATTTTCAGCTTGATATTTCAAATGTCCGGGTCAATGTCTAATTTCCCTGGACTATCCTGTCAATGATATGTGGACGATATTTTTCTAATTTTTAGGAACAACAATAACAACGACGCCGACTGTCTAGTCTTTCAATTTAATTCCATAAGCAAAAATATTCAATTTACAAAAGAGCATCAACAAATTCTGATCGCAGGTTAATGCGCTGAACCAGTGTAACGGGTGCACGGGACGGTGAAGAACCGTATCAAGAACCTGTTCACAGCCGTCTTACTTGTCTTAGGGCTGTAACATGCAAGCAGTTTCTTCATGAAAACTTTCCTGGCAGTAAAAAAGGTAGTAAAAACATCTACGAATTCGATGTACCTTTAAATTTTTTAGTCAATAAAAAAAAAATCAGTTTATCGAATTTATACAGAACCATTGTATGTGTAAATACTATCTAAACAAATGACAATTTTTATTAGTATTCCTTTTAAACTTGCCATTAGAAAGTATTTTATTACAAAGCAAATTTAATTTTCATTTAATTACAGTAATAAACATTTTCCTATAACAATAAAAGACTACAATTGGCAAAAATTGATGACTGACTCCCTTAATAATATAAATGTTTTTTTTATCTGATAGAATAATTCAATATATGAAACAGTTATTATTAAGAATAAACAACATCTTTTCATCTTCTTAAGCATAGCTATATTTCGCAGGTTTAACACTTTATCTTACTATGTAAATGGTAATTACCATAAATGATTCAATATTGTATATTCTAAATAATGTTGCCATTGTATAACTCAATATTGTTAAAACTTTATTTTTTGTGTTTTATGCAGAACATTCTATGTATCGATAAGCCGGAAGATGCAGGTAAAGTGTTAAACCTGCGAAGTACAGCCTGTGCTTAAGAAGATGAAAAGATGTTGTTGTTTTTATTCTTACTCATAGAATAATTGCTAGCCAGTTTTAATGATTCAGTGCTTTCTCGTTAATTTGTTTGTTATTTCTTTTAACTTGTCTGTCACAGAGGTCTTTTTACAAACTCTAGGTCACTAAAAGCAACTTTGTTGATTGCTGTAACATTTTAGCAAATGAAATTTGCTAATCAATTCAATCTACAAATTACTATCAATTTGCTAATCAATTCAAAGTAATGAAGGGCAATGTAATAGTTTAACAATGAAGTTGTATGATTATTTTAATAACATTAAAGAGATAGATTAGATAGTAATAAGACATCATTGTAAAATGTTAATGGTTTCTTATAGAAGGGTAAGAGGAAAGTATTTTCTGTCTGGTTTCTTTATTACGCCTGAAGAAGTTTAGCAATAAGCTAGATGAAATGTAGCAATGTAATAAAGATTGTATATGTAAAAAGAATTTTGATCATCTTTTTATTATTATTATTATTATTATTGATAATTTGACAAAAAAGCAAAAATTTCTGCTTTGGAAGACCAAAATCAAAGCAAACGAAAATAAAATAAAATTTGTCTGGGTAAAAAAATGGATGAATTATGAAATTAGAAGAAATGAAAATCTAAATATTATCAAAATAAATGAAATAGAAGATTTAGAGAAAATTGGATAAAAAAAATTAAATAAATGTTGAAAAAAAATTACAAATACTGATTACATATATGATAATATTGAAAATTCAGAAACTTGTCTTATAGAAAATTTAAATAGAGGGGGCTAGAATCAAAGGCAGCTAAATCCATGTTATGAAATTTTACAAAAATTTTATTTTTTTTAAGGTGGTAACGTTGTATAAAGAAATCTTCAAAATACTTACAGTAGGAATTAGAACTCAATGGATAGCACACTGAACGCCTATAATGACAGGTTATTCTTTTATTGAATAATTGAAATGGATTTAGCTGCCTTTGATTCTAGGCCCCTCATATTGGTTTATAACAAATTCTGCTCAAAAAAGTGAAAAAAATATAAAATTATTACTTAACTGCTTATTAATGGGTGATATCAAAATTGACTTATATAAATTTAATGAAAATAAAAATATGAAAATCTATCTTGAAACTCTAGGATATTCTGTTTTTAAAAATTGTTTATTTGGAACTACAAGATACGAAAAGACAACAGTTAAAGAAACTGCTTTTAATCTTGACCATATCTTTACAAATATTACAATTAAAAAAATTTTTACTCATATAATAAAAGAAACAATATCTGATCATTATTTACAATTAGAATTAATAACTGAGAAATCTCAAAACATCAGGCAATTTAACACAAAAAGAGAAAAATTTAAAATTGTAGATAAAGAATTACTAGAAGAAAAGATGCTACACCTACTGGATAAATTGGAAAAAAAATGAGATTGATAATCCAAACATGATTTATAATAAAATAATACAACAATATAATAAATCAAAATACAAGGTAAAAAGGAAACTTATATATTTCATAAACGAAACAAACACTTATGGTTGCATTAATCAAACTTTTGACGGTAAAAAGGGAAGACATACAACTCAAAAAAATGGATAACTGAAGAGTTAATTAAAGAAATACAAGAGCGAGATAAATTGTATAAAAAGTACAAAAGTAATAAATTCAATATAACGTATTATAATAATTATAAAACTTTTAAAAACAAATTAAATTCCAAAATTACAAAAACAAAGAATAATTACTATTATAACAAATTCAACAATACTACAGATAATCCAAAAGATTGCTGGAATGAAGTAAATAGACTTTTAGGTAAATCAAAAAAAAAAGAACAGAATTAATAAGGATATTATAAAATTCTCTCAAAGCATGTTGGGATTAAGTAAACAAAAAATTCTTGCATACAGATTTTGTGAATACTTTTCTTTGATAGATAGTAAATACAACATAAACTGCAATGAAAATAATAAATGAGAATTATAATATTTCAATTAACAATACTATAATAATTCAGGAACCTAGTGAATATAAGATTTTAAGGATAATAAATAATATGAAAAATAAAAATTCTGTTGGTTTAGACTTAATAGCTATTAAAGAAATAAAAAATATAAAAGCTATTTTTGCTAAAATAATAGCTATTCTAATTGGTCGAATTATAAGTACAAAGATATATCCAAATCGTTTAAAAATATCAAAAATTATTCCTATATATATATAAATAATGATAATTGTTCATTTGAAAATTACAGACCAATTGCTATATCTTCTACAATAAATAAAATAATAGAAAAATATCTTACTATAAAAATACAAGATTTTGCAAGTGCATATAATACATAAAAAACAATATGCATATCAAAGATTAAAAAGTACAACAATACTCTTAGAAGAATTTAGCAGTCAAATTAATTGTAATTTAAATCAAAATAAATTCATAGTTCTTATTACCATTGACTTAAGCAAAGCATTTGATCTGATAAATCACGATTTACTCTTAAAAAAATTAAATAATATTGGTATTCGAGGAAATTTATTGCAAATATTAAGTAATTATTTAAATAACAAAAAAAATATGTAAACATAAATAATAATGTAAGTAAAAGAAAAAAAATAAAATATGGTGTCCCTCAGGGTTCTAATTTAGGGCCACTGCTTTTTATTCTCTATATAAATGACTTATTCTTACTAATAAAAAATTGTTATATTTATATATATGCAGATGAAATCATAATTTATTCTGTAAACGCAAATCCTGAAATTGCGAATAATTATGTCCAAGAAGATTTTATCATAATACAAAAATAAATGCATGACAATAAACTTGTAATAAATAAGAAAAAACAAAGAGTATGCATATACGATCCAAAAAACAACTAACAAATTTTTTCCCTAAAATATACTACCACTCACATCCATATCTACATAAAGATAAAAATCACTGCAATTCATGTTCAATTCTTAATTCGGTAAATTAATTTAAATATTTAGGTATTATTATAAACAATCTTTTTACTTGGAATTCTCAAATATCTACTTTACATAAAAAATTAAACTCAACAATATAAATTTTTAACATCACACCAAATTTAAATGTAAAGACTACATTTAATACAAAAAAGCAAATTTTCGAAAAGATTACATCTTTTCTTTTTCAAGCCTAAAATAACAATAATTTGAAGAACAATGCTCCAAATTACATTAAACTCCTCGAGAAAATATT
>JAFIDM010019821.1:0-19838 GCA_023159025.1 Thereuonema tuberculata
GTTAAGAGCGTGCAATGACAACAATCACAAATATCTCGAACATGGGGATAAGGTTATCCCTAAAAATACCCCATTCCTATAGTGTTGGTCTCTGAAGACGATGATGAAATCCGTTTGTCGATCCGACTTTCCGATGTTACGGTGCACAGACACGGACGAACGGACGGACAGGACAAACGCAATAGCTACCGATTTTAGTCGCTATCACAATAACTCCCAAATGGGTCGCTAAGAAAGGAAGGATATCAACATTTGAAGATAGAAAATCTATAGAATCTCTGATTCAGTGATTATCACCTGACTCACTATCATTCAACCTGTATTATCTAAAAAAGGAAAATTAATATCTCCTATATTAATTTGTTTACAAGGATCAACTGGAAGATTTCCTCAAAAAGGAATCCCAGAAAGGAATCCCATTATAAACCTTTATCAACTAGCTGGAAAGTCATCGCTTTTCACTGAAGAAATTCCTTTAGACTGGTTTCCGAAAGTCTTTTTCCCAACTACTTCATCAGGTTCTATTTTGATTGTAGATAGCTGACCTGGATTTCAAGACGCAGAAACTATCAAAGAAACGGCGGATAAAAACGTATCAGTTGAAATATCACCTCCAAAAACTACGAATTGCTCAAGATATGGTAGTTTATTTCTTCAGATCAAATAAAAACTTTATTAGAACTTTCTCTGATATGACTGTAAATGACGAAATTTCGATTGATTTATTTCAAAGAGAACAGAATTTAAAAATCAACTCTTAAATTCATAATTATTTTTCATTATCAAAATTTCAAAATATGATTAAATATACATAGAAACAGAATATGGCACCTAGTAAACAATTATCACTCATTGTTGTTTATATACATATTTTGCGTTTAATATTTTAGCATATTTTCCAACGGAAAAATACATTATTGCATTCTCCTCTACCTGAACAGATGAACCCGGGAATCTTGTGACATGGGGAGGGATCGTAGATCACGAATATACACTGTCCGACCGCTTTATTAGGTACACCCCTGCTGTGCGCACAAATGCTGTGTCTCAAAACAACTCTTCAAGCCGGTGGGGCAGTGTCATGGTGTGGGGGATGTTTTCCTGGCACACATTGGGTCCATTGATACCTCTGGAGGCACGTTAGAATGCTAGATCGTACATAAGTATCGTAGCTGACCAAGTGCAACCGTACACGTTAACAGTTTATCCCCATGCAGATGGCTACTTCCAGCAGGATAACGCGCCGGTGCACAAAGCCCGCATCACTAAGGGATGGTTTAAGTAACATGACGATAACTTTTCCTTGCTGCAGTGGCCCGCTCAGTCCCCGGATCTCAAAACGATTGTAAATTTGGGGGACGAGCTGGAACGGGCTGTTCGCTTGAGGCCTAAAGACTCCATCAAATCTTCAGGAACTGCGTGACACACTGATGTCTGCATGGAACATAATACCTCAACAACGTTCTGAGCATCTTGTGTAATCCATGCCTTGAGGAATTCAGACTGTTTTGAGGTGTACCTAATAAAGTGGCCGGACAGTGTATATGCCATTCGAATTCTTCTTCCCACGATATATTTAAGGATATATAAATATATATATATATGATGGCCAAACTCGAAGTGTCACTCTTCGAGTTTCGCAATGCAAAGATTTCAATTAATCATTTGCAATTTAGAAATTTAGAACGTAAAGAATATAAGAATAAAATTAACTTATATTACTAAACAATTATAGCCGGACAGCAATCTGAAGTTTAAAATTCCAATACAAAATTCAGAATACTGTTTCTGTGAGTATAAACGGCCAATTTTTATACTCACGTCATCAGCGGCACCTAGTGAGAAATTTTGAAACTAAAATTTTGAAAACCAAAAACTCAATAAATAAGAGATTTGCTCTTTTTTAAAGTTTATTTTTTTAAGTTTTATATTTGAATATTTTTTTTGTAATTTCTTTTATATTATATACTTTTTTTAACATTTTTTATATACAGCTTTAATATTATAAAATAAATAAAAAAAAATAAAAAATAAATAAAAAATTGAAATATAATAAAAAAAAATTGCATATATTTGCCAAATGCATACATTTCTTAATAAATATGTTAATTAAATAACTTGTATCTAACTGTCTGTTTCTACTACCACCTGGTCAAAGGTACAATACCCTCCGGTCAAAGGTACAACACGTAGTTGTACCTTTGACCACAAGGTATAGATTTTTTGTAAAATAAAAATAAAATACTTATACTCAAAATATAATATATAAAACACATGCAGTTGATGGCAAGATGAGTGAAGATCACATATATTCATTCAGTTAAGGATTTACTTGAGTACAAAAAATTTGAAAATTCATTTAGTGAAAACTGGTCAAAGGTACAACACCTTCCCCTACCGATTTTGGTCACCATAACAATAGCTTCTAAATGGGTCGCTCAAAATCATTGAAATTTAAATTTTATTTTACTTTTTTTTTCCTATTCCGCTTGAATTCCAATGCGGCATCTAAAAGTTTGGTAATTTAATTACCTCAAATCAAGAAATTTACAGTCTTAAATGAAGATCTTAAATCAAGGGTTGATATTTTTATTTTCTGGAAGCTTTATTTTTTTTTCCCAAGTTAATTGGTATTTTTTTTCAATAATTTGATAATAAATTTCATATTTCATTGATACTTATCGATATTTCATTTCTTTGTAATTTATTTTTGTTTGTTTAATCTGTATTCAATCTTCAGAAGTAAATGAAATTTTTATCATGACGAAATGTTATAAAAGTTTTGAAAAATATTATGTAATATGTAATAAAATAAATAATTTGACCTATTCACATTATAAAAGTACAAGTTAAAATTTTTCCTCGAAGCCACATATTCACCCAGACAAAGGATACAGAATTGCGGAGGGGGTAAGTTAACAGAAGAAAACAGCCATCGTGTTTTGTTTTATTTTTTTCTCCTCTTCTGTTTCGATTCCGCTCCTAAGATTTTTGTAATATCATTAAATCAACCTATTTATTAATCCTACTAAGTTTCATTAAAATTGTTGATTTTCAAATTCGAGAAGTCAATACAATACAATGATGTAATTCTATTTAATACCAGTATCAAGGTTGTTTCTCTTACATAATAAGGAAAAAAGAATCAATTATGATGACATCAAAACTGCTTTGCCCAAAGGCCGCCCACAAATGCAACTGTATCATCAACTAAATTTTATGTTTCCTCTATTAAATTACGTTAAACAGATTTATTGCCTTTTCAATTCCAAATAATAAGTCTCTGTTGGCAACAGTGTGGCTGGCAAACATTTGCCGGATTCATCTGTAACTTGAAAAATTTTAAAAGTGCGAACTTTATTTTTAGATAATTGAAAAAAAGCGAGAAGCTCAACTTATTCTAAAATTAAAGTAAACAGTAGTATATTGCTTTAGGCTCTCGTATATAAATTATGTACTTAGACAAATAAGGCTTCAAATTGAAATACTTATGACAAAATGCACTCAAATCTCTGTAATATAGATAAACTTTTGAAATTTAAATATATTATTTTCTTTTTAAATATATTATTTGATCTACTGACGGAAGCTGTATATAATGACGTAATGTACATAATGTAATGTGATCCGTCATTATTTATACAAAACACTTTTCTTCACAGCTTCTCTTACATTCAAGAGAAATGTAAAAAAAAAAACCCTAAATAAGAAATTCCCGAAAGAATCTAATGTCTACTTTTCTTATACTGTCATATCCTGATAATTTCTTTATTCTTCTTCTTGGGCACTTTTTTTTAGTCTTGAAAACGACAACAAACGAATGTCTACGGGCTATTTTCAAGTTATAATTTTTCTTGAATAAAAATAGTAAAAAATTTTGCATTTTGAAAAAAAATAAGGAAATCCGCATTCCTTAAGATCCTGACTCAAACAATTCAGGCGACATTTCTTTTAAATATTTCTTTTACGAATGGACCTCAAATTCTGAAAATTTAAATATGAACTTTTAAAGCATCTAAGATTTATATTTTCTTGTTTTAAATTTCCAAAATATTCAATAATTCATTAAATTAAAACTCAAAAACAGCTAATTCTATTAAAATCTATTTCGATAAAAAAATGCTTCAAAACAAATTTCTTTTGGAAAACGAACAGCATTATTTGCATGGTATTTAGAAAACCTTTAATGAAAACGTTTTTTAATTAAAATTATTTGATAGCACGTAAAAAAAAAAATCTCAATCAATTTTAGAAAAATACCAATTTTATTAATTTTTGTAAATTAACTATTGAGCAAGTACTATTTTAAATACAAATCATTATTTCACGAAGTTTTTAATCATTTGAGGTTACGTCAAGTTTTTTTAAAGCTGAAAATACCTCGAAAACCTCCAAAAAGCTTAACTGTTTTTGAATTTTAAATTTAATTAGTTATAAAATATTTTGTAAGTTAAAAACAATAAAATATAAATCCCACATGCTTCACAAGTTTATATTTAAATTTTCAGAATTTTAGGTGCATTGGAAAAAGAAATATATAAAAGAAATGAAAGGTTTGCAGTCGCCTGAATTGCTTGAGTAAGGACATCAAAACACGATTGCTACGATTATATTAGATCATGGGCAAATTAGTGAATTAGCTAAAAAGATTAGAACCCATTGTTAAACTGCTTTTCTATGGGAATTTTTGTCGCCTTCTCGAGTTGGAAAAGATTTTAGATCTAAATTTATCATAGGGAATCCACACAAGTGGTTTAAATAGAGATGGCTATGGGATCTTTTAAATCAGACTGCAGTAGATAGCATGACTAAATTCTTGAATAAGAAATTTAATGTTCTTGTCGAGTACTTAATTCTTTTAGTTTATTCAGTAATTTCCGCGTGCTTTGATGTTACTAAAATTAACAGATTTTCAACTTTCGTAAATAAAGGGCATTAATTTAAAAAATTTATTTTAATACAATGGAAAATTATATATTATAAAAACGTTATTCTGTCTGTCATTCGGTCATAAGACTTTCAATTTTTCCAATTTTGTGACCAACTATAAGAGATAGATTGGTCATGCAAATGGATAAAATGTACATGTTTTTAAGACAAACAAAATGCTACAAAAATCTTTCGAAAAAAAAGATGCCGCCTTTTAAAGGGTCAAATTTTAACTTTTTCTCAATTTAAACGAAAAGTATAAAAGTTGGAAGAGAAAATTATATTGAGAAAATGTTGGTATTTGAAAGTTCTATCGAACGGTATATCAGTCATTAACATACGTTTCTGCGTTTGGAAGACACATGCAAAAATGAAGTGTTTTTGCGACAACCCCCGCGTGACTGCCAACGCGCAATACAACTGAGTTAAGCGGAGAAGCCCACAACGAGCTGGGAAGTCGTGTATTCTCCGATCTCCATATTAATTTGCTAAATAATTAAAGGTTTCTTTTTTTTTTAATGCTATATATGCAAGGGTTTCGGAGCGAAGCGACGGTACCCGTCTAGTATATTATAAAAACGTTATTCTGTCTGTCATTCGGTCATAAGACTTTCAATTTTTCCAATTTTGTGACCAAACTATAAGAGATAGATTGGTCATGCGAATGGATAAAATGTAGATCTTTTTCAGATAAATAAAATGCTACAAAAATCTTTCGAAAAAATTTCTTGGTTTCCAAGATGTCGCCTTTTAAAGGGTCAAATTTTGACTTTCTCTCAATGTAAACGAAAAGTATAAAAGTCGGAAAGAACATTATATTGAGAAAATGTTGGCATTTAAAAGTTCTGTCGAACGATAGATCAGTCATTCACAAACGTTTCTGCGTTTGCAAAAATATATGCAAAAATGTAATTTTTCGCTTTAAATTTTCGGTGTGTGGTGCAATCCCGCAATACATCTGAGTTAAGCGGAGAAGGCCACAACGGGCTGGGAAGTCGTATATTCTCCGACGATCTCAACATTAAATTGCTAAATAAATAAAGTTTGTTTTTTGAATGCTATATATGCAAGGGTTCCGGTGCGAAGCGAATGTACCCGGCTAGTTACTTGTAATTGTAAATAACAATGGGTAAGACTAAGTGTTTATAAAGCGACATCCAAGAACAGCTGATTCAAGCTAATATTGCGATCATCAGCTAGGAGCAGTCACCCGTAAATAGTGACTTACATGGGCCAATAGGAAAGGTCGTCAGAATCAATGTGCAGCCTGCAAACCTTTAATAAACAAATAAAAAAAGTCATCAAAAAGGAAATTGATTTACATGCATTTTTTTAGTATTTTTATGCACTAAAAAAATATATTGAGGCCGCGAAAAGCTGGCACATGAATTTTCTTACCAATTTCTTATTTAGTGAATTTTATTTTATTGTTTTTTTTTAAGCTTTGCAGGCTGCACATTGATACCAACGATATTTATCATTGTATTGCACAGTATTCTAATTTAAAATTCAGCATATAGAATTCGTTTGTATCATTTTCATAATTTTAAACATACAAAAATAAAAATCGCAGGCATTTTCTATTTTTTTATTTATTGCTTTAATACAGCTAAGATAGCATTTCTCATATATTATTCAATTTACGTTGCTTTCTCTGTTCCGATGTGATAATTTCATTTTGCTCAATAGTACATTGTACCTTTAAATGCATTTTGGCATGAAAAAAAAATGGGAAATTATACCTTTTTTTTTTTTTATTAGAAATAATTTCTATTTGATTGGAAGACCTTCAATCCATACAAAGCATAAATTAAAGAAACTATTTTTCTTACATTTTTTTAAAAAAAGATTTAACGTGCGTGCTTATTAATAAAATTAAAATAAAAGACCAACACAGTCGACTGAATTTTTAAAAAACATTTAAATACATTAAACAAAACAGGACACGACCGCTTTCGACTCCATGACGAAGCATTGACGAGTGACCATCATTACAAAAATCATTATTTTTCTTAGATTTTAAAAATACTGTAATAAAGTAATTCCTTATATAGTTAGCTGTTTTGAAATCTGAAAATAAACAAGATAGGGATAGTGAATAGTAAACCAATCACAGTGCTTCGCAACGACTTTTGAGTCACCTTTACTTTAGAATAGACTGCGCCGGGGTGGTCTAGAAAATGCTCGCGCGAGTCTGTTTGCGACCCCATGCTATCTTAACCACCCCTATTTATATGGATTAATCGTGATTCTTAACTCAAACCTTGTTAATGCACTGAATTCCTAATAATGATTAAAAAAAAAAAAAACTTAAAAAAAAAAAATTTGTCCATCTGATTCAGCAACTTTTTCTCTTTCACTGAATTACTCACTTTTCAATTCCAAAAATCCATAGCAATATCACTGCAGAATACCCGGATGCAAAATGCTTAACAAAATAAACCTGTTCATTTATTACATCAAGTACAATTTTATAGATGATAGTTTTCTGAGAAATAGGGTCAAAAATCGTTTACTTTTTGAAATAGAATGGCCAAAAAAATCCTGAAAATTCGGGAGGATTTTCGGACTTAAGAATTCGATTATGGAATGACAGTAAAACCTAATAAAAATGAGAATCATATAATTTTTAATATCAAATTATTTGCTTTTTCAAATTTTTATTTAGTATTTTAATAAGCCAAAACATTTCGCTTTTTTTAAAAAAAAAGTTTTGTAATTGAGATTTGCAAAAAACAAAAATTAAAACAAAAAATTGTATTTGAAGATTTTTGAGGAATAATCGTAGGAGTGACATTCAAACTTTCAATGAAATGCTTTCCTCACGAAATCGATCAAACAGTTTCGATAATTAGCAAAACATAATGTCCATAATAATTTACAAATCAAGAAAAAAACCACAACTGGACAGTAAATATACTTTCGCATACTGAGCCCAAAATCAAGTTTAAATGCAGTTGATGAGTCCTAATAAGGATGAAACAGCTGTTCAGGATTCCCGTTGATGTTGGCTTAGTGTGCGAATACTTATTTACTGTCCAGTTAGGTTTTTTCATGAATTCCGATGATTTTTGGATAGATAACTAAATCTATATTCTAAATTGAATGCATAACAACAATAACAAACGAAATGCAGTCTTATTGCGAATAGAGCACGTTTTTAGTGACCCATTTGGGAGCTATTGTGATAGCGAACAAAATCGGTAGCTATTGCGTTTATCCTGTCCATCCGTTCGCCCGTGTATGTCCAATCCCAATAACTCCCGAATGAAAAGTCGGATCGACAAACGGATTTCACCATCGTGTTCAGAGGCCGAATCACCGTAAGAATAAGGTATTTTCTGGGACCAACGCGCCCTCCCTCCCACGTTCGAGATATTTGGCATTGCTTTCATTGGATTTCCTCTATTAGCTTAAATGTTAGAAATGCAATTATCTCATTTCAGCTGTAGCTCACAATTGAAGATCTCGGATTCTTATACTGAAGATTGTCGGTTCGAATCATTACATCTGCTTGTTATTTCTTTTCTCAATGTGCGCGTGGCTTTTTTTTTTTTTTTTTTTTGGTTTTTCTTATTTTCCTAACCTTTTTTTATTTTTTCCCTAACTTTTTTTTTATTTTTCCTTATATTAATATACTTCCTTTTTTTTTTACTATTTTTAATTTTTTTTTGTTATTATGGGTCGCCCTTCAATTTATGCTTTAGCACAAAATTAATTCACTTTTTACATAAATCAGCAGTAACCTAAAAATTTATTTACCTTTTTATACAGGGTGATTCACGAAGATATGCAGACATTTCGAGAGCTCATTCTACATGTAAAAGTAAAGAAAAAAAGTTATATAAACATAGGTCCGGAAATGCTTCGGTATCGAGTTACGGCTAGCTAAAGATTTCGCCCATAATGTAGCACAACAATACGCACATGGACTACACCTCAGTTGTTAACTCTCACAATAAATCAACACAATGCAATTCACATTATTGTTGAACAGTTGTCAGAACCGTTTCTAGGTGTTCTGCCACCCTAGGCGAGAACTGAAAAATGCCGCCCCCACGCAAAAAAAAAAAAAACCAACAGAATCTTCAATTCAACAACCAAAAAAAAAAAAAAACGCAATCCTGTTTTAACATCCAAAAAAAAAAAACCTGAATCCGTCCTTCGGCTGCCCTAAAATCTTGCCGCCCTAGGCGGCCGCCTAGTCTTGCCTAATGGTAGAAAGGGCCCTGACAGTTGTTATTGTGCTGCCAACTTTTTTGTAGGTTCCACGTGGGTTAAGCTTCAAATGATTGGGAAATACAGTTCTGCGACATGTTTCATTCAATTTTTCAGGTCAACAACCATAAGAAACTACTGATTTCGCTCCTTAATTTACTTTCCCAGACTTCCAGCAGGTCTTCATTTCACCCAGGGTACTACATTATGGGCGAAATCTTTCGCTAGCCATAACTCGATAACGAAGCATTTCAGGACCTATGTTTATATAACTTTTTTTCTTTACTTTTGCATGTAGCATGAGCTCCCGAAGTTTCTGCATATCTTCGTGAATCACCCTGTATATCGAAGTGATTATTTTCAGGTTTTTTTAACTTATTTTTTAACTATTATTTAACAATTGGTTAATTGCAAAATACTAAGCTTATCTTTGCCAGCATAAAATTAATGGTTAATCTAGCAAGATTAGGTAAATTTACTGTCTTTATTTAATTAACTAGCCGGGTACCGTCGCTTCGCTCCGGAACCCTTGCATATATAGCATTAAAAAAGCCCAACTTTATTCATTCAGCAAACTATTATCGAGATCGGAAAATATACGAGTTCCCAGCCTGTTGTGGCCTTCTCCGGATAACTCTGATATATTGCGGGTTGGCTCCACAAATATAAATCCTTTTTATTCTCTATCCCGTGGGAATTTCGAAAAATCCGGCCTTATTCCTTGTCTACATAATAAAGGGAACCTCTGTGCAATATTTCAGCTTTCTAGGTCCAAGAGTTTGCGCTGGGCGTTGATGAGTCAGTCAGTGAGTGAGTGAGGACTTTTCTTTTTATGTAGGTAGATTAATATAATAGTATTTATTTCAGCATGTCTCTTTTTTTTTAATTCATTTCACAGTTTGATGCTGTTAGTAAAGATAAGAGAATTAAGGTCAGAGGAAATAATTGTGAAATGGGCACTGTTCTCCCTTGGCGCGTTTTGAAACATATTAACCGTTTATTTCGTTACTTTTTCCAAATCTTTTTTTTATTTTCTGTCTTTGGTAAACCGCGAATACTGACTCAGGGGATATAGGGATCCTTCTATATATATATATATATATATAAATAAAAGAAAAAATGATTTTTTTTTTCTGGCGCTATCTCCTCCGAACCCATTAGCGATAGAAATGCAAATAAGGTGGCAAATGTCAGATATAATATTGAGGATGCTCACATTTTCATTTTTATCTACATCTACATGGGTCAACTGGAAGTCACGTGACTTACGATCAAACATGAGGTCTCCGAGATGCTATCACGGGTTGAGAATTTTCTTAGCAACCACGACCGCTTTATCTAAGAATCCAAAAATCACGTGATCACAGGTTTGTTAGTATACTATTAAAAAAAAAACAATTATTGTTTAACATTGTTCTTCGGTGATCATCCTTTGTTGAATAATCGATTTAAAACCATATTTCTTAGATTTTTGAATATCTTCCTGATGTCAAATGTCATTTATGTGTTTTTTTTTTTAATGAACAACTCTTTGAATCAGGATTTTTCATTGATCATTCCTCAACGACACGACCGACTTCCATTTTCTTTGTTAAAACAACTTGCTTTTCTAGCCCACATCTCTGTGCGAATACCCTCAAAATAAAACATGTCCTTTACGAGATGAAATGTGATAACATGTTTTCGGAGTTATTGAATGCTAAATTCCTCCTTGCTCAAATTAAAATGTATATCTATGGAATCAAATCAAAAGCTTAATAATTGAAACCAGAAAAATATATAAATAAATTAAGAAATAAATAAATAAAATAAAACAAATGAGAAGAACGACAAGTTTATAAATTTGATTCATTTAAATTTCTTATAGATTGTAAGTGTAATTTTAAATATTTTAAAGAGATCATTTTTTTTTTTTTGTTTCAATATATTGGGGAGAGGGACTTTTTCTTATTACTAGGGCAAGACATTTAATGACCTATAATTTGCTAATAAACGACAAATAAAAAATTCATTTATGATCTAAAAATAGTAAAAAAATGACAGAAAAATGAAAGAAAAAAATACCAATAAAATATTTGAATTTATTACATTAAACCTTTTTTTTCCTTTTTTTAACTTTGTCAACCAAATAAAAAAAAAAAAGGTCTACTTGTTTTCTAGAAAAATTTGTTGGCTTGAATGGGGACAAGCAAAGATACTGAATAATACATAAAATCTCAAAGTATAAAAAAAATAACATTGCCTTCCAAAAAAAACTACTAAAAATGCTCAATATGACCTAAAAATTGCCAAAAAATTACCTATCCTTAAAAAATGTCGAAAAATGCAAAAAAATACCCTAACGAATTGCCTTATTTAACCAATTATTTAATGTTACACATTTTCATATATGCGAGCCATGTTTCAACCTTCATAGAAAAAAGATGCAAAATCATCAAATTCCTTGCCCTACTTATTACTCACACTAATCTATCGATACAGTCTATGCTCAATTTCATGACTTTATCATTAGTAGATAATGAAGATATAACGAACAACAATACAAACAAACATTTTTCTACATACATTAGTTTATTCTTAAATATAAATTTTTCACTAGGCCTAAAATTAAAATTATTAATAATTTTTTCATATTAGATGAAGTTTTATTAAATTTTGATTCTTTGTCACCCGGAATATTTTTTTTTAATTCTCTCTGTCTTTGGAATAATTCCTCATATTTTTCATGTATTATCATTACAGGAAATTAACAACTGTAATAATAATGATAATTTAACTAAATAAATATGTAATTTCCTCAGATAGAAATTGAAGGATGTTATTACAGAAGATATTTTTTGAATTTTTATCCTAAGTTATATAAATTTTTTAATGGATATTTAAATTAGACTATTATCAAAATGATTATCTATTTTATAAAATTCATTGTTTCACGACATTTGTAAAAAGTAGCTTACCTTAAAATATTATAGCATTTAATAAATGTATACTTCAGTAGGCATATCGAATCCCCCGTTGCTGCTTCAAAGTTAATTGGGCTTGAAGGAATTTTTTTCAGATTTTTCTATTGATTTTTTAACTTCCGTCACGAAGTGAAATTACACCAGATGGCTCAGTTTCTATTGCTCAACGGATGTTCCCGTTGCTCAACGGATCTTTTGTTCTTAACATGCGACTTAACTGTTTTGTAAGCTTATATATCCTTCTGTTTTATTTTTTAGCTCAGTAAATGGCTGAAATTTTGATTCCTAATTGTTTTATAAAAATGTTTTACACATATATTTAATACATTAAATATATGTTTCAATTCATTAAAACATAATTATATTTAATGAATTAAAAGAAAAGATAAAGATTTAATTCCATTACAAGATACGGATTCTGTATCCTCCCGGAGTTTGGTAGTAGGAGAAGAGCGAAAGCTATGATTTTTTTTTTTTTTTTTTTTTTTTTTGGTTAAGGGATGAATTTTAGAAGGGTGAAATCAAAATAAATAAAAATTAATTATGTTTAAATGAATCACTAATAACCAACGTACGAAATTTTATAGAAATCCGTGCAGTCATTTTGGCACACAAATGGCCATGCAACCAAAGAAGAAAAAGTTCAAGTGAAACAGTAACATTTTGCAAAATGAATAAATTACAATTGCTGAAATAGATGTTTATATAAAGAAAGAATTAATTTTCATTAATTTTGAATATTTTTTTTAAATTTAATGCTGAAATTAAAACAAAAATATTCAAAATTAATGAAAATATAAATTAATGAATTAATATATTTAGATATAAAACAATTTTGTAAATAAGGAAAAAATACGTCAACATTAAAGAGATTACAGCGGTGAAATGAGATTATTCAGACTATTCTGAGAAATTAGAACAAACTAGGCCTATTCTCTGAGCAACATCTCTAAAGGAAGACGTTTATTTGATGAGGAATATACAGTATACTCTCGATATCTCGAAAATCTTGATTATTAAATTATTTTTCCGCTTGATATTACATTTTCATCTAATGTAATTTTAATTCTTATGTCGAAGAATTTTCACTCAAAATCTTGATATCTCGAATATTTTTCGAAGTAAAAAATGAATTTTTCCAGAAAAATCGCCGTTCAGTTGTTTTGAAGCAAATAGAGGTATTTTTTAAGAAATTCTAGGAATGTAAATTCATTGTATTTCACTAATTCTTTTCAATTTAATGTAATTATTTTCGACTACTTTTAAAAATTAAAATTATCATTGCTGTATTTAGACTTATTGTCAACTATCATTAAAATTTATAATTATTCTCATCTATGAAGACTCTAATTTTTAGAATATTATTCCGTATCTTGTGTTTTTACGTGAATTTTTATGTTTTGGTTATGACCTTATCTCGAAAACTCGCTATCTCGAATTTTTTTAGCATCCCTTCGATTTCGAGATATCGATAGTATACTGTAGTTAATATATAAAATATAATATATAATATATATATATATATATATATAAATCTGCTCTGTAGATACTGGTCTCCATGTCCATTTATTCTAGTCTAAAGTATACTGTAGTTTAAAAACGTGAAACAAAGACTGAAATCAAGAAGAAATTTGAAGACACTGGTTCTGTTGCAACAAAACTTGCTGCGAAAGGGTCACATACGACAACCACTAATGCAGAGAACCAACCACATCATCTCCGAAGCTCTGATGAAAAGTCCGAAAAAGTCGATACGAGGTCATTTGATTATTGCTGCTGTGTGCAAAATTGACCGGGAACAACTGATACACCCTAAATAACAAGAAACTAAAAATAAGTCCTACGTCAAATAAAGCTCCTTATTTTTCTTTGTTAAGTCAAACAACACAACCGAAAAGCTTCCTGCTATTTTCAAGTTGTAATATCTTTTAATTATAAACAGTTAAACATTTTTTCCAAATATAAAAAAGTTATTTATTCTCCAGTTTTAACATTAAAAATATACTTCAATAATGAATAAAGTTTAATTAACTTTGACATTCTTTTGTATTTTGCTTATGTTTATTAATATTCATGTTTTACTAATAAAAATAATTCTAAGAACAACAAGAACTATTTGATGAATACATAAATAAGGATATTTAGTATTAGCTCGATGGAAATGCGACTGAATTGATAGATATACACAAAGATACTTATTAAATTTTAACCCTATATTACATACATACATACATATATATATATATATATATATATATATATATTTACTCTCCCACACACACACAGACTATAAAATGTTTTTTTAAAATGAAAATTTATTTCTGCTAATGTAGAACATTGTTTTATGGTTTATAAAAATTAGCATGGAATTTCATAATATTTGATTTCGCAAAAAAATAAAAAAAATAGATCTTACCTTTTAAAAATACACAGCATAAAAAAAATTTAGACTTCAACATCATCGCCCTTCGTTCCTTTGTTTCATTGGCCTTCGAAGGATTTTCAACTTTTTCCATTGATTATGTTTCATTTCCGTCACGGACTCAAATTGCACCAGATTTGCTCATTATCAATTACTCAACAGATACTTGACACATTTTGCAACTTCAACAAGTAACTCCTACATATTTATATACAAGATGATTCAAATTAAAGCATCCCTATCCAGAGCGCACTAGAGAGTGAACCAGTGGGCGAAACAACGTCAGACTTGGACTGTAGCCTTTACATTCCGGATCATGGAGAAAAGATTTCTGCAATTAAAAAAAAAAAAAATTAAAAAAATGACCGACCGGGGGAAACATATTTATTAGAGAATAATTTTGGTATTGTAATGTGTATATATATTTTCTTATTCGATATACGAAAGTTAGTACTTACAAGGTAAGTACCTGACAACGATCTCACGGATTTGTTTTAAATTTTCAAAATAAGTTGATCTATATCTGAAATATAACCCTGCCTGCTTTTATTTTGAAAGTAGATAGGGTGCTATTTTAGGCATCTGTAATAGAAAAACAGAGAATTTTGACGAAACGTAAAACATAAATAACTGCGCATGAGCGCATTGGCGAATGAAAAGCCTGCAGCCTCAAATGAATTTTTTTAAGCATTAAAAGAAGCAGAATAAGCCTAAAATTGTAGAAACAACAATGGTTGACACCAAGAATTTACCAGATGACATCTCAAAACGGCCGTTTCACTCTTTATTAGCGATCATCAGCTGCGAATAATCATCTGTAAATAGCTATGTCTCAGCAAATAGTAAGTGTAACAGAAATACAGGTACTTGCAAAGAAAGTAAATGAATACAAGTTGACCTTAGAAAAATGAATTAAATCAAAAAAAAATGCGTGTGATTTAATTTGTTAAACACTATGTTTACACTTGTGATCGCTACGGAGACTAAGCACGGCTGGGGGAGATGCTGCCATCGCACGGCAGCAGTAGAAAATATCGTACCGCATTTCGCAAGCCTGTGAACAGATCGCAATTCGAAATCTGATGATTACTGAAAGTAGATCGTTATTGCACCATCGTTTAGACGAATACTTAAAGCGACCATCCGCTGTACATTTAATGTAAATCTAATTTATGTAATTTAATGTAAATTTAATGTATATATATATAATAGTTCTTAGGCACTTAAGCGATTGGTCAAATAACTCATTTCACAACACAATTATACAACCTAGGAAATTGAGGTTATCAGATCAGAAATGAGGCTATATATGTGAATATGTGTTTGCGCATTATCCTTTCCATTTTAATAACTTTTGTACTGCTGTCTGATCTTCTTGAAACTTGGTTGCCATATTTAAGAATAGAGATTTTTACTTTAATAACTGATATCTTTTCCACGTGGGTTCTTGGGAGAAACTAACGGGAGAAAGGCTACAAAAATTCCCAAAGGCTGGGATAGATTTCTATGCTATTTCCATTAATGCTTCATTGTTTTAAATCAATGAATTTCAATGCTTTTTAGTTAATCCACTAATTAGCTTATGGCTAGATTTGAGTAAATTTAATACGATATCGATAATTTAAATGAGTAATATTAATATGCTTTTCTTTATTTTTTAAAAAATGGAAAATTTGTATAGTTTATATTCAGCAGAAATTACATTTTGAAAATAAATGTAGACTATTCGTTTTTGTCCTTTTTCACTTTTTCTTTTTTTTTTAAAAAAAAAAAAGAAATTTTAAGAAATTCCAATTTAAGAAATATAGGCCTAAAGTTCTTCAAAATTCTTGTTTTATTATTATTTTTTTCCTACTAACCCTTTTATTACTGTTGCTCTTATTCACTTTTGCTGAGAATTTTGTAAGGTCGCGATTTTTTCCCTTTAAACTCAGGGTTTCTAGTTACTCTTTGAGGAAGTAATTAAAGAAAAAAGTTTACCAGAAAGAGGAAGGAGAATCTAAGAGGAAGGAGATTTAATTCTGAAGCAAAGTAAGAAATTATTTAGAAATCAATATCTATAGTTTTAGAAACTAAATATCTTATAAATTGAGGAAGAAAATCAAGATAAATAATTTAACAAATTTAAGAAATGTAAATGTATAATAAAAGTCAACCATTCTTGCACAATGTTTACAGATTTAAAATTATAAAAAACAATTAACATTTACTCAACTACGGTTCTGGTCTCCATATGTGTCTTTACCCATATGGAGACCAGTAACGTAAGTGTTTATTGTTTTTTAAACTTTCTAATCTGTAAATATTGTTCAAATATGGTTGACTTTTAATATTTCTTCTACGTAAAAATATTTTGTTATAAATATATAAATTGATTGTTTAGAATTACTATCAAAACCATTAATAAAATGTTTACAATTCTTGCAATAGTTCAGCAAATTAACAAAGGAAAGTAAGGGAAGGGATTAAATAAGGATTAAAACAGTAGTAGATAAAGGGCTAGTGACAAACAATCAGTAATTTTTATAGCAATCTTTAACGAAAGTTGTTGTTACTGAATTTTGAGAGACTTCAATGTCTTTTCTTGGTTTCATTGCAAAAGAGTTCGTCTATTTGCTCGAATATTGGAGGAAATTGATTTAGTTTCTTATTCTTATCTTATTCATCATCAAAATAGGCTTCACTTCATAGACGAATAAAGCTAATAAAAAATAAAAAGGTTTAAAAACCTGGTCTTTCAGTTCCAATTTCATGATTTTATTACTGTGTTAATGTCGAAATAGCTGAATTGCTAAACAGCTGAAATGGAAACGGCAAAAAATTGAAAGGTTCTTGATGGATGGTATCCTTTTTTTTTCCAATTTCGAAATGTCATTTTTGGTTTGTGATTAAGCCACTGATGTCAGTTTGTATATAGCTTCCTCCTTTTCTATTTCTTTATCATGTTCAATATTATCTGTCGTGTTAATGTGAATACATGCAAACCACAAATTGCCGATTGCTTTTTCGTTTCAATAATTAATAATCCGCAAATGGTTTTGATTTTTAACTAAGTAGCTCGATTATTTGTATTTTTCTGTGTATTATACAATTACCCAGTTTAGGCATTGATCTGTGAACTGGAAAAGATCAATTCCAGGAACTCTGACAGATCTAGGGTGCACCTAGCTTTCTGTAAAATTGAACCAGTTTCATTTGGCTTTTTTTTCCCAGGGTTAAAGGCAGGAAGGCGTCGATCCCAACTTCATCCCATAGCTGCAAATCATTGCAGCCTATATCTTCAGCGATGAATAGTTTTAATTAATTATTAAGTGTATTTTTAATACAATAAACAAGAATAGGTTAAAAAAGAAGGTGGAATAAAAGAGAAAATCATAAATCTAGAACAGTCTGTTTTATTTTAGAATAGTCTATCCATTATTTAAAAATCTCTGGGATATTCATCGCCATGAAGGGACTTGCAGCGTTTAGCCTCGTCTACAGAGCGTTGAAAAAGCCGCGTTGTTAACGTTCTTACAGAATGAACGAATCTTATATATTTCTATGGAAAGTGAAAAATGTGGTCTACATGGAGGGTTGGTGAACTTCAGCAACGCTCAGTCCTCGAGGGTGCTAGTTTCCTTTATTTTACTGCTGTAAGAATGTCTAGGGGCTAAACAAATGCTGCTTTAGCAATGCTCGTGTAGACCACATCTAGCGTTGCCAACGCGGCGTTGTCAAAGCTCTCGTGTAGTCCCGCCCTTACAGATCAATTCTGAGCACTGCCAGTTGGTGCACAACGAAATAATTTGCCTATGTTATTCAGTTGGACGATACCAAATTTTATGAACTGTACCAAATTTCATGAAAATTGATCCAGCCGGATGTGCAATTCGACAGACAAATAAAGAAAACTTTACAAATGAAAGTCAGTCTTCACATTATAGTAATTACAAATGTTTTAACTATTGTTTACATAACGAAAAATTTAATACTATTAATATCTTGTTTTAAATTTCAGCATTATTATTTTCAGATATACATCAATTTCTATATAATAAAAAAAATACACAAAATAATTCTGAAGTGACTACAGTAGCCAGCAACTAAAAGTGGTCGTATTCCATTGATTGTAATATGAACGTTGGGACAATGTCACAAAACAATGACTGTGAAACTAATATCTGCATATATTTTTGAAAATATCCGAATAAATATAATGAGCTGAAAACAGAAATTGTATAATAAATCATCATCATCAAGATTTGCGAACTTCGTATTCGAAGGTATGCGGTCTACGGAACCCTAGTGACCCGACCCCCGAAGGGCGAACCCCTAGGAGAAGCCGTAGATAATCTAGGGAACAGATACTGGAGTGGTTTCCCATTGCCTTCTCCAGAACGCCATTACGGAATAACGTCAGACCGAAGAGAAAGTGAAGAAGAGGCCGACAAACACAAGAAAGGAAATTTGAAGCATCCATGCTCTCGACCCGGATTTGAACCCGGGTACCGGCACACCGGCCACACGGCAGACCGCCGCCTGAGACCGCACGACCACGCCGGCACGGCAGTAATAAATAATACTGTTGTATTTATCATCGTAATCACATAATTTATCATGTAATATATATCGAAATTTCAAAACACAAAAACCTTTTTTTAAAAAACAAAAAACAAAAACAAAATTAAAAAAACAAAACAAAAAATAAACAGTGTTTTAAGGAAAGTAGGCTTCAAGTTCATCTTTCTTGTTTGTTTGTTTTTGAATAAGAAATAGTTATTTAGGAGACACTCTTTTAGAATGATAAAATTATTTGATTCTATTTAATACCAGTGTCAAGGTTTTCTTTTGTTAAGTAATAAGGAAAAAAATCAAATATAATTACACAAAGGCAGAACCACTGCACAGAGTCATTCACGTGTGGAACTTGTTTCGTAATGTACAAAGTTTTTTATTCAATGTTTTCAATAGAAAAACAAATCAATTAAAGTTAATTATAATACATATCAATGTTTCTATATTAAATTAAATTCAATCCGTTTTGCAAATTTTTAAGTTAATTTAAAACAAAAATGATTTAAGAAAATTAAATCTCTTCAGGCGAGTCTATGCTGGCAAAGATTTGAAAAAAAAATGCGAAAATTTATCTCCACAATTAAAAAGAGAGAGAGAGAGAATTTTTGCCACAATCAATTAGATGAAGCATCTTTGTTCTTTCTTTTCGTGACCAAAACCATATAATAATATTTACATGTCTTTGGTCTTGACATGCAAAGTTTGGCAGGTGTAGTTCATACAGAGACTGAATTTACAATCTCGTATAA